>APFE030196953.1:5876-66456 GCA_000404065.3 Pinus taeda | reverse complement strand
GGAAGACTAGGGACAACAACATTCCATATTTATATTGTGAGTGGTATGCTTCTGATGCCATAATTTTGCTTTCCATTTTTCTTGCTAACTTGAATGCCTTCTCTAATGAATCAGGGTCCCAAAGGTGAACATCATGTTGGATATTATCCTTTAAAGTCCCTATGAACACATCAATCCTATGCTCCTTTGGAATATTTTTTACCCTTATGTTCAATTTTTGGAACTCTTCAACGTGCTCCATTATTGAACCCTTTTGTTTGAGACTTATCAATTGGCAAAAAAAAGTGTTGCTTTTTGTATCCTCATAATGTGTTGTCAATTCTTCCATAAAATTTGCCCAAGTGATAATTTGTTTACGAGAGCAAAGCCTTTGATACCATACAAACTAATTTGGTTCCAAATATAAAGTTGCAATACATACTTTTTGTGTGTTTTGCACATTATTAAGATCAAAAAATTGCTCTATCTGTAATATCCATGTTGTGGAATCCTTGCCATCAAACTTCCTCATATCGATTTTTGTAATATGGTGGGTCTTCGATCCAACATTAGAGTCTATGGAATCATGATTAACATTTCTTTTGTTCTCATCATGAGTTTCTTTTAATACCCTTTCACCATTAGTGACCATTTCTTGTAGCAACTTATTCATATTTATTTTCAATTCTTCCATGTCTGTCTTCAAATCTATCTTCAAATCATCCATCTTAGCTTCCACGTCATTCATCTTAGCTTCTACGCCTTTCTTTAAACAATCCATCTTAGCTTCTGCGCCTTTCTTTAAACCATCCATCTTAGCTTCTACATATTTCTTTAAACCATCCATCTTAGATTCTGTTCCTTTTTGTGCAAGTGACACTTGTTGCACTTGGTCTCGTAATTTTGATATATCATTTTGCATTTCTTCCTCTTCTTCATGAGTCATTCTTGAGCTTTCAAGTTGCTTAGTAGGTGTTTGCATTTTCTTTCCTTGGGGCATAAATTACCGATAATAATGCTTTACTATGCCCTTTGAATTCCTTCAAACTATTTTTTCAAACTAAGCTTATGCAAAAACTTAAAAAAAACTACACACCTTTTTTCACTTTGTAGGAGCTCGATATTGCCTCTGATGTATCTCTATACTTTCCAATAATCTAGTTCTAAAATTTCGACCTACAGTAACCCTCTGTATTCTCTTTCCAATGCCACCAGTCTAATCCAAATTATATTCTCCAAGGAAGAGTTATGCGAAATCTCCCACAATGACTTGATTATAGACTAGTTCAGTAGAGCGAACTTGTACGACGTGCCACGAGTCACTGTTTCGACCTTTGGCTCTGAAAAATATATAAAAGAAACTATAGTCTGTCCTATTTTTATACCTTCTGACGAAATTTCAATCCGATGCTCAGAGAGAAAGTTATGATGATTTTCCCCAAGCCACCTGTTTGGAATGTAATTCAGGGGTCTGCAAAAAGACCAAATTCCTCAGATCATATCTTCGCAAATATAGTGCGAAAAGATCTAAAATTTGGATCCGAGGTTCAGCGCGATGTCTTCTCAAATGGGTTTTTTTTTTTAGCTTCTGAAACGTCGCAGAAAAAAAGTTATAGCGAAAATTCCACGATGACCTATTTGGAGCAGCGAAATCCTAGAAACCAAAACTTTGATACCAAATGTTATGAAACCAACTCACAAAAAGAAAGAAAAGAGAGATCAATGCCTTAGAATTCAGCCTCTTCGAGGGGACAACCTCCTTTACATTACATAAATGAACAATTCTTGGATGATTCAAATGAAAAAACCTCCTTTCTATATATAAGAGTCTAAGGAGTACAATATAACCTAGTCGACCCAACAATAATAATATAAAGCCACCAAAATAACAATAGAGGGATTCTACCGGGCACAATAATAACAATATGGGGACAATAGGGGCACAACAATATTAATAAGGGATACAACAATAGTAATGGGGTAATCACTAGTATTATAGGGACCCTAGTGTTATAGGGACCCAACACTACAGCTCGATGTCTCCCCAGTTTCGCTCATGTGGTGTGTGTGCACTCATGGCATAGTCATCATCTATCTCCACTTCCTTCTATACCCTTACTAGCACTGCCTTGGTATCAGAAGCCTCTCCCTTGCTCTTCTTCCTCGGACACTGGGTCGCATAATGACCCAACTCCCCACAGTGGAAGCATTTGACCTTGGAGAGGTCCTCCTTCTTCCGCTTTTCTTACTTACCCTTAGAAGCTAGGGCAACATCCACCTCCTCCTCCTTCTTGATTCTGATCCCCTTGCTGCTACTTCCTATCTTGGTCACCCTCTCAATCTATTCTTGGCAAAGATCCACCCACATTTCCTCCCAACCTGGAAGGGTCACCCTACCCAATATGCTATGGACAAACACCTCCCAGTCTTCTGATACTGCATTCAAGGCTATTCTTACCATCAACTCTGGATCTGGTGTGGCCCCTATGGAAGTCAAGTAATCTCGGATCTCCTTCAATCGACTAAGGAAGGCATTGACGTTTTCTCCCTTCTGCATCTAGCATGATCGCAACTGATTTTCTAGGAGCATCTTCCTTTGCACGGAAGTATGTTGATACAACTTGGTCAGGGCCTACCACATCTCCTATGTCGTATTCTTCTTGGCAATATGTGGTACTATATGATCCTTGACCCTGTCAAGAATGACATTGTTGGCCCTCACCATTGCTTCCTCATACATTTCATTATCAGTTGGGTCAACTGGGACTGCTATCGTCTTTAAGGCGAACTGCTTGACACGATTTTTATCAAGTATGGATAAGATTCTTACCTTCCAGACTACGAAGTTTGAGGCTTCATCCAGTCTGTCCTGGTCTCTTACTCCGTGTAGTGTCATTCTGCTACTCTTCTACTTCCCTCCTGGAAGTTCTCAATGTGACTCCCCCTGAGCCTCGATTTCCCTCCTAGAAATCCTTCTGTCGATGTTGAGATGCCTCCTCAACCTCTGCACAACCTCTTCTTGGCCCGAACTTGATGATGCAGGCACTGTGTCACCCCTTCCTTGCTGTTTTGTTGCTAGGAACAACTTCTGTCACTTGGAATAGTTGTTTTCTGCCACTGATGTCCTCAGTTCTCCTCTGATCTACAACCATGCTCTGATACCATGTTGAAGTTTCTAATTCTAACAGTTAGAAACCCTCCATTTACTTTCTGATTTATTCATTCCTACTTGTTCTCATTAATTAACAAGTTATTTACCATGTAAATATTGAAAATAAACACAAGTACATGCTCAACACATTATAGATCATCAACTGAAGAAAACAGAAACAAGCACACAAATGACACTGTTATTTTTGGACTAATGTCCTCGGAAAAACCCAATGCAGGAAAATCGGTGCAACTATCTGAGGGTTCGATTTATTAAGCAGTTTCAGAATACAATCTGGGTGCCAAATCTGGCTCACCCACTAGAGAAAATATCGGCAGTAGCACCTCTCCTTTGGCAACAGATGCTCCAGCTAAAACCCTGGATAAACACTCTGACAACTCCTTAGCTCCAAGATGCCCCACGAAAAACCCCAACGTTAGCCTCTAGGGATTACATCAGCCTCTTCTGCCCTCTCCATTAGCTTTCTCAACAATTCCAATTATTCCCGACAGTTCCGGCTTCTGCCCTCTACGTCAACTTTCCCGACAGTTCTGGCTTTTTCCCTCTGCGTCAGCTTTCCTGGTTTTTTCGGCAGTTCGGATATTATCGGCAATTCTGGTTGTTCCCGATAGTTCTAGCTATTCGAATCAACTTTCCCAGTTGCTTCCCTCTGTGTCAGCTTTCTCGACTGCTGCGATGATCTCTGGCTCTCTACTTCTGTATTCACTGCCTCTTAGCTGTAATTCCAGATCACTCTCTTAACTTTCTTAGCAAACCTAGTCCCAAAAAGTCGAATCTTGATCTCTTGGTGTGTTCTCTAAGAGACCCTCAAGCCTCCTCTTATACTTTTCTCGTTGACAAATCAACAGCCGACATTAAGTCCCTAATCAAAGACTAAGATTAGATCTAGCTTGATCCATGACTTTTGGACCATTCTAACACAGTTTTATTAATTCACATTAATAATTTAATTTTCTTAAGTTTAGACTTAGGGACTCCATTAAAAATATTAATTATTTTAATATCTCCCAAACTATTTATAATCTGCCCAAACCCTTTCTGGGTATTGGAGGTCTCATGTGCCTTAGCCTCTCCACCAAATTCCGTGGCTAGAGCACATCTAATGCTACCCCAAATCAACATTTGGGCCAACTTCTGATCTTCACCAAATAATTGTTTGCCTTGTACCAACTTCAAATCTTAGTCAAAAGAAATTTCTCCACTAGGCTTAATAGATGTTATTGACAACTAAGCTTCTTTAGCAACCTTTTTTAAAACTAAAAAGTGATATAAGAGTCATAATAGAGATCCTTTTGCAATTGCAGCTCTAAATATTGGGACCTTTGGACCCATTCTTAAGGCATTCCCCTTCAAGTGACATCTTGGATTTTCCCTCTACTCCACTTGCCAAGGTCTTCATTTTTACAATGACCATGTTGATTGATTGTCATTCACTTCATGTTGCAAGCACAAAATTGTTTCCTTTACTTTTCCTGCCATCTTTTTAGGCCCTATTTTTATATCGTTTTGTTCTTTCCTCATGGTTATGATGTCTTGTCTCTCCTTTCTTGACTTCTCTTCTTAATCTCCTTTTGGCACTTATGCATCTTCATGTGGTTGGTTTTCTTTTTTTGATTGACTAACATATTTTTTGCATCATTTGATCTCATCGCAACATGGCATTCTCTTTCAATTTCTTCATCATAGCTTGGTTGCTTCAGTATAAATCCTTAGTACCTCAACATCTTTACTTTCTTGACTCCACTCATGTCATATCAATTCCCCCCATTGTTACCTCAACAAACTCATGTTGTGCAACAATTTGTCATCATCATTCACCAACCAAATGTGCATATAGTAGGAAGGGTGCAAACAAATCTCATGTGAATGTTGATGTAGCTTTTTTCTTTAAACTTATCTAGGAATTAACTAGGGTTGATAGTGTGTTGAAAAATGTCTAACATAATACTCTCGCTTGATGGATTCTATTTCAAGAACTTTTAAGTTCTAAATATCACCCGAGAAGCACTCTACTAACTTCAATAAAGATTATCGTTGGAGATTACGCAAGACTCAGTGGCTCATCATACACCATATTAAAAGAAAAAGTTGTTACCATTGTAAATAATATTTAATTACAATTACTCAAGCCAACTTGTGATCTTTAAATGATGAATATTGGTTTCCATTAGTTATAGGTCATTGTCTCACTTTTAACTCTTGAGAATTTGTCTCTTCATGACAGGTTGAGCTATTAAGCCCAAAACATTGAGGAAAACCACACATGATCTCTAGCACTAAAAAATGAACACTTATAAAAGTGTGAACAATATCAAGATGACTTGCTAGGTGTAAGAGATGGATAAAACCATTTCAAGGGGAAATGTGAGGCGTTTGCTGGAAAATATTACATTCCACATCTCTTGGAGAATTTCCCTCCATTTTGTAATATGATAAAATAAATGTTCCATTTAATTAAGGAACATGTGTATGTACCTTTGATCGACACTACATGTATGCATGCACGGGTTCAAAGAAAAGTCATTTTTTCATTTCCTCAATCTTTCCCTAACATATTCTTGCTCTGCCATCACCATGAAATTGGTTGTAAGCATTTCATGAAGGAAGATTATTATGCTTTAACTTCAAAGAGGGATGATTGCTATATAGTAAGTTTAGTTGGGGGAAATTGCCTTACATAGTAACTTTGCATTAGTTTTTGGATTTAGGTAATCAAAATATTCCTTGAATTTGCCAATGTTTCTTGAAGAAGATGAATTCTAAAAGTTAGACTATCATGCCAACTCTTTTAGAATGACACCGTCAACTTCAACTTTTTTGACCAAAATATAAACTTAGTAAATCAAGAATTTCTCAAAATAACGTACCAACGAAAGGTGAAATAAAATTCACAATATTTGTCATATTTTACTCTTAAAAAGTAAGTATATAATCCTATTCATGCCCAAAGGTGAAATAGAATTCACAATATTTGTCATATTTTACTCTTAAAAAGTAAGTATATAATCTTATTCATGCCCTTGATGGAGCCTTGATTTAAATGAAACTAGAAAATAACTTCCAACTAAAACCATTACACATCCTCAATAGGAAAGTAACATTACTAAGAAAACAAGTTTTTGGTCATTTGCATTTTAAAATGCAATAGAAGCATTATGGACCAATTGAAACCACTTTAAGAAAGAAAGATTCCATGATGGAGACATGTATCCATATTTCTTGTGATATAAGGCTTTCACTAAGGTAAGCGCTATTCCAAGCAAGATGGAAATGTGGTGCCCCAAATTTGGCCATTTCAATTATGCTCCATCAAATTATGTCATGTGGTTATTTTGACCAATATGGTTATTTTGATTACGAGTTTAAATAAAATATGCCCCTAAAGTAAATTTTGTATAAGTTATTTTTTTTTTTTTTAATTATTTATGTAATGTTCATGTTCAATGTAAAGTCTTGGATTTAGACTTGGTATCTTCTTGTTCTAGTATTCCTAGATAGGCATATATCAACAATGTATAGAAAAAAAGAAATGCAATATATCATTTACATGAAAGTTGACTTGCAAGAATAAAAGACGTTGTGAACCAATACGAAGGGAAGTGTGAAACAGTGCATAAAGATTCCATACTATGTCTTTGGGAGAATCATCTAATGCTTTTGTTGCAAATTATTTTTTCATCCAACATTATGTGTTTTTATTTTAATAATGTTACTCATTTAAAAATAATTATAATTTAAAAATAAGAATTTTAGTTAAAAGAATCTTTATAGTTATAAAAAACATGAAAAAATGTTTTGAAATTGAAAAGTGGTGATGTTGCATTAATTTTTTTAGGGTTAAAATTTAAAAACAATTTAGTCATCATTAAAAATCAAAATCATAATCATGAAAAATCTTTAAATTCCAACAATTTTTAACCATGGTGTTAAAGATCAAATAATACGATTTTGAAAAACTTTAAAATTTTAACATTTTTCAAGTGTAGAATTAAAACTAAATATCGTAAATACAAAGAAACTTAAATTTTCAACATTTTTCAAACATGACATTATAAACCAAATATCATGACTAAAAAAACCTTAAAAATCAACACCTAAATTAAAGAATCATTCTACCCTAAGCAATTTTTTCTTTTTCTTTTCTTATTAAAGTTAAAAGTATAGCTATTTTGAAATTTTGGCTTGATACAACTTAACTTATTTTCAATAAGACACTAAAATTGCATCTTCTAAATTATGGTTCACAAAACCATCATCAGAATATTCAAAATTTTGAAAAACATCTTTAAAAATGATATAAACAAAAAATGATTTTTTAAACAAAATAAATAATTAAAAAAAAAAACATGTTTTAAATAAATAAAAAAATTATTAAAACAAAAAATTAAATCAAGAAAATCTAAAATGCAATGAATTAAAAAAAAAAAAAATTATTATAAAAAAGCAATACTTAAAAATCCAATATAAAAATAAAACACACACATATAATTTAATTAAAAAAAACCCAAATAAGAAATATAAATTAAAAAACGCACACACATAATTTAATTAAAAAAAATCAAAATCAAAATAAATGTTTTTTTAGTGATACCACCCATGTGACTAACCTGACAATCATCACACAACTTAAGTGAGGGTTATGCAATAATTGTCAAGTCGACCATATCGGTGGAGGGGTGATGTTGGGCATCGTCCTCTCCCACACACCACAAAGCATAGGTTGTGCTTCAACTGTCAGGCATAAAAAAATTTAGTTTTTTTCAATTTTTTGTTTACATTTTTTGTTTTTTAAATTAAATTTTATTTATCCCCAATGGGGGTGGCGAACTGAGGCAAGTGTGGGATGGATGGGGGGCCGACACCCCTCCAACCCTGGCAATGCATGCATAGGCAATGTGGTGACTCGATGTCATTCATCGAATGTAGGGGAATAGTCCAAAACCTGGACAAATGCTTTAAATGAAGGTGGTGAGCGTAGTTTTTTGTTTTATGTGTTTTTGCATGGGCATATGTGAGGGAGGAGTAATAATTAATCTGTCTACGCAGGTTGGCACATTGTCAATGCTAACCTTGACATATTGACATGTAATTTTGAGGTAGAGGTCGAATGTGTAGTAGTAGCTTGCAGGTGCGGAGAAGAGCTAACGAATAAGTTACAGGCTTATAACCTCCAGGCCATGTCGAAACATCTACTTTGTTGCTTCCATGTCGAGGCTCTGTCAGGTTATTCAGATAACGTTTGAACAATTCAAGACTATAAAATTGATCCTTACACTAGTATTTGCAAGAAAGCCATTTGTTAACAAGCTTCATTCATGGCTCAGTTAAGGTGGTTTTGTTGGGGACATGGCTATGAGTGATATGCTCGTTCTTGAATCTGGTGGTTTTCATAAAGGATTACTCCTTGTTTGCATTGCACACCCTTTCCAACAAAACATTGTCATGTCTTGACTACAATGGTTCTATAAAAATCTAGACTTGTGCCAGAGTTCAACTATGGCCATTGAAGTTTACTAAGGCACCCGCTGGTGCTATCCCTCTTGAGGTTATGTCAGAGTTGCTCTCTTTGGGTTTACAGTGTCTCTAGTAGAGAATATTGATCATGGACTTGTCCATTCAGGCCATAGTTTTATCCACTTTGTCTCGCAAGGGTCTTCGGTCCCTTGGGTCTTCAACATTCGACTTAGAGATTTACAGGTCTCTTGCAAAGCCCAGATATAGACCCCAAGCATATAAGAGAAACCATAAAGCGTATGGTACCAAAAGGACCGTGAGGAGATCAACACTCCTCAAAGAGATGACAATTTCTCCTTTTAAGTTTTATTATAATCATGAACCCTATGCATGGGTAGATAATGGATAATATTACGAGCCTACAAGCATTATCTTTTTAGGGACAGGGAATTCCAAGCATAGTTGCACCGATGGTTGTCAACTACCCTCTGCTACAATCTCGGTGACTCCTAAAGAGCCTCCAATTCTCACACTGCATATCATAGTGCTACCCATCACATATTACATCCACTTAGTGACCAAATTCACACTTATATGTATATAAATGTTCCCTTGCATAACGGGTAGAAAAGTAATGACATATATGGCTCCTAACCCTGTGAGGTTCATATCAAAGAAAACATAAGAGAGATGCAATCATATATAAAGTGCATGGATATAAATTCAAGCCATTCAGCAAAGATGCAATCATGTATAAAGTGCAGGGAGACAAATTCAATCCATTCAGACTTCAAGAAAACATGCCTTACATAGCGCATAATACAAACCTATTGGTCTGAACCTTGAGTAAAAAGGAGGTATAGACCCAATCATCAGGATGACCATCACCAAGGATCTTGTCCTTAAAGAAGTTTTATGGATATCTTCTTCTTTGATGCGCGACTAATGATACCAAGACCTCAAATCGATCTTGGAAAACATTGTTTCTCCCCTTAGATGGTCAAACAACTCATCAATTTGTGGCAACACATATCAGTTACTAATGGTTACTTTATTTAATTGTTTGTAATCAATAGTACATAGTCGAAGTGTCCCATCTCTTTTCTTCAAAAATAGCAACAGAGCTCCCCACGTCACACACTTGGATGTATGTAGCCTTTATCAATAATCTCTTTCAGTTGAAATTTTAACTCCACTAGCTCCAACATACTCATCTGGTATGGCTCTTTGAATGTTGGTGCTACTCCAGGAACCAATTTAACAGAGAAATTGACTTGCCTATGAGGATGTCACCTAAATATATTTGTGTGAAACAAATCCTCATATTGATGCAACACTAGATATTTTTTCATAATTTTGATTTCTTCTTACCCAACGTTGCCACTAGCTTCCTTATCATTGGATATTTGCACAACAAATAATTTACAACCCTTCTAGCAACTATGTTTATCCTGCATTGCTGTGATTAGTCTGACTAAAATTCATTTTTTCTTGCCTTGTAATATTTTCCTTTTCCCACCAGAAAGCTCGAGGAGATCGATGGAATGGCGGATTGGCGGACCGGTGACCTGCGCGCCCTAGATTCCTGATCCCGTCCCTGCGCTCCTGCGCCTGGCAGCGCTGCTGCTGCTGGGCTGTGCTCTCCCTTTGCTGCCCTCCCCTTCTCTGCTCCCGGGCCTCCTTCCCCCCCCTGCTCCGGGGTATCCCCCCGGCTTCCTTCGCGTGATCCCTCCCCTGACCTGATCTCCCAATGGCGGAATCTGACCCTCTGCTCCAAGATCCAGAAGATCTTGAGAAGATCTTTGCCTCCCTCATTCTTGAGAACGCTGCAGGGAAAATACGACCATCAGCTTCCAAGTTTATCAAGAAGTTAGATGAAATACCAGAAGTATCTCTCCCTCCGTCCCTTCTGAGGAGAGCAGCAATCTCGTTAGAAGAAAGAGGCCTGGTCAGACAGTTCACGGGCCTATGGCCCTCTCCAAGATCTTTCCAGCGCTGGTTCGAGCGAAACTGGAACTCGATAGTGCAAGGGAAAATAGCTATCCGGTTTTGCGGCAGAGGATTTTATACCTTTCTTTTTGAATCAACGGAAGATAGGAACCTGATCTTCAGGAATGGCCCCTATTTCATGGATTCCCAAGGCCTCTACCTAAACAGATGGACTCCAGACTTCGACCCAGAAATGGACGTTCCCAATGCGTTCCCTGTTTGGGTTCGCCTCCCTCACTTGCCGCTACACTGCTGGGGGGATGAATCTGTCAAAGCTATAGGAAACGCAGTCGGAAAATACATAGACAGATCTGAACCAAAAGAAAACATGCATGCATGCGCAAGAATCTGCGTGGAAGTGGATCTGGGCAAAGGACTTCCGGAAGCAATCAAACTCAAATTCGACCAATGGACGCACATCCAGCAAGTGGACTACGAGCAGCTTCCCTTCAAGTGCAAGGTGTGTCATGAATACGGGCATTTCGCTAATAGATGTAGCAAATCTAAAAATAATGTTCCTGAAGGCATCAACGAAACCCCCGAGGAAACTTGGGAGCAAGTAAAAAAGAAAAAACCAAACCCCCCTCATGGTCCAAACTCTAAAGTCTCCCTTGAAACCCCCCCCTTGCATTCTCAACCCTCTGGCCCTATTCCCTCCTTTCCCTCCTCCTCCAATCCTTTTGAAACCTTGTCCGCAGAGGACCCCCCATCCCCTCCTCCTTCCCCAGAGGTACTGCCATCATCATCTCCTCCCCTATCTCCATTCCTCAGTCCTCCCCACCCCCAACAGTAGAGAGAATCTTAACCCGAAAGAAATCCAAGGAAAACAACCTCTCCATTGATCCCCCCAGGAAAGTTGGCAGGAAGTCTAACAAAGAAATTAGAGATGAAAACGTAGCAAAAGAAATGGCCACAGGAACGCAGCAACGAATGGATACATTCCTAGAAAAAACAAAAGGAAGGGGAGAAAAAATGAAGGAGAAAAGTGGGGCTCACAACAAACAAGGTAAATGATGATTTTGGTCTCCTGGAATTGTAGGGGGATGGGCTCCTCCCTAAAAACAAATGCAGTCCGAGACCTCCTCAAATCTGAACAACGAGACCTTCTCCTACTTCAGGAGACCAAAATCACGGAACAAGAATTCCAAAATCACATAAAAAAAGCAAAAAATATGCAGGTGTAGCAACAAGCGCAGCAAGCGCCTCAGGAGGCATAGGAACACTATGGGACAAAAACAAATGGGAACTCAAGGAGCAAAAGGCCTACAACTGGTGGGTAAGAACAGACATCCGGGACAAAGCCACAAAAGAGGAATACACCATTTACAATATTTACGCCCCAAACCATTACAGGGACAAAGCTTCTTGCTGGGACACAATCACTTCAGATCTCATGACAGTTCAGGGAAGGAACATTTTCCTCGGAGGGGACTTAAACCTCATAAGAAATGCAGATGAGAAGTTGGGAGGAAACTTCTATGCTGATCCATCAAGAGACTCCCTCGAAGAAATAATTCAAACTCATAACCTAGTAGACATCCCTCCACTCAATGGGAGATTCACGTGGAGCAACAAACAAATTGGCAACAACAATATAAAGGAGAGACTTGACCGAATCCTGGTACAAGAAAGAATAGTGGCCAGATTCACAAATATTCAAAGCAAAATCATACTGGGTTATTTCTCAGATCACAAACCACTGGCTCTGATATTAGACAAAGGAAAAAACATGGGGCCTCTCCCCTTCAAATATAACAAGGCCTGGGACAACAAAGAGGAATTCAGAGCCTTGGTTAAGGAACAATGGGCAAAAGAGGTTATTGGTTCGCCACACTTCATATGGGAATCCAAGATCAAAAATATCAGGAATGCCATTAAACGTTGGGAAAAAAACTATGCGGTAGAGGAATCTAAAAAAAGAGATGCCCTTCAAACTCAGCTGGAACAGTGGAACCAGGACAAGGAGCGCACCCAGTTCACAGAAGAAGATCAGGCCAAAGAGAATGAGATGTACAAGGACCTGTACAAACATCACAGAGAGGAGGAAGAAGAGCTGAGACAAAAATCTCGTTGCCTCTGGCTCAAAGGCGGCGACAAAAACACCTCTTTTTTTCACAATAGTTTAAAAATCAGGCGTGCAACAAATCACATAGAGAGAATAATGATAGAGGGGAGAGAACTAAGAGACCAAGAGGAAATTAAAGAGGCTGTGTTCAATCACTTCAGCGCTCTCCTAACAGCAGATCCTCAGCCCGTCGATAGTGTGGATTTTCTCAGCTCAATTGAAAATAAAATATCAGCTGATCAAAACAACGAGCTGGACAAAGAGGTTACAATAGAGGAAGTTGAGTGGTCGATCTTCAGTATGGCTCAGTACAAGGCCCCGGGCCTAGATGGATTCACAGTGGCATTCTACAGAACCCATTGGGAAATCATCAAGAAAGACTTTGTAAGAATGGTAAATAACTTCTTATCCAAGAGAAAATTGGGGAACAGCATCAAATCCTCCCATTTAGCTCTCATCCCCAAGGACCCCAATCCTCAATCCTTCGATCGATTCTGGCCAATCTCCCTATGCAATGTCTCCTATAAGATCATCACCAAAATTCTAGCCAACAGGATTAAAAAGCTCCTTCCCTCCCTCATCTCTGAGAACCAAGGAGGCTTCGTTCCCAAAAGGCACATCACAGATAATGTGATCCTCATCCAAGAGGCAATTCACAGCAGTATCAATAGAAAGGAAAAGGGGATGATTATCAAATTAGACATGGCCAACGCATTTGATAGAGTCAATCATCAATTCCTTAAGGCGGTCCTCGAAAAATTCGGGGTCTCCAACATCTTCATTAGTAGGATCATGGAATGCATATCCTTGCCTTGGACAACTCCACTGATCAACAGCAGACCAAGCAAATTTTTCAGAAGTTCAAGGGGGCTGAGACAAGGCTGCCCTCTCTCCCCATTTCTCTACATCATCATGGCCGAAACTTTAAGCATTCACCTGGAAAAGCTACGCAGGCAAAAAGAAATTACAGGCATCAGCATAGCACGTGGAACCAAGGAGATAAACCACTCCCTCTTCGCAGACGACACCCTCCTAATAGGAGGAGCCTCCAGTCTCATGGCCAGAAGGTTCAAGAAAATGCTAGACCTCTTTCTACAAGTGTCTGGGGGAAAGCTCAACAATAATAAGTGCATGCTATACACTTGGAACGTCCCCAGGCACATCACTCAGAGAATTTCCATAATCTTGGACATCCCTGCCCAAAGGAATTGGAGTCATTTCATGTACCTGGGATTACCTTTAGCCAAGGACTCAATCAAGACCGAAATCTGGGTGAAAGTAATCGAGAAGCTGAGAGGCAAACTTCAAAGCTGGGGGATGTCATGGCTCAACCTTGCTGGGAGAACAACTCTAATAAAATCCATCCTATCAGCCCTCCCTATTTATCAGTTCGCCATCACTCTCACCCCGGCCAGCATTCATAAGCACATGGAATTAATTCTCAGAAGCTTCTTGTGGCAAGGAGGAAGGCAGGACTCCAAAAAGTTCAGCCTTGTTAAATGGGACCAGGTAATCTTACCATTTGAAAAAGGAGGGATATGAATCAGAATCCCAAGATTAGCCAATATGGCCATGGGATTTAAGCTAATATGGAGAATTCTCAGTGAAAAAGGAGCCTGGTGGACAGAAGCAATCAAGAGAAAATACCTGAATGGGATCAACTCCAACATCCTGGTGGATCCAATTGCTAACAGACAGTGCACACTTGTTTGGAAACTCATAAAAAAAACTCTCCCGCTCCTCAAAGGCTACATTTCAAGAGCCCCGGGCAATGGAAGTGGCATTAATATATGGACTGAACATATAATGGGCACGGAAGCAAGGGATACTCTCCCAAATCTCAGACCTTTACACTTGTGGATGGAAGCAAAAAAGTTAAAGTCCTTTTATGACATTTCCATTTGGGAAAACAATCGGTGGTTGGGTTGGAAACACCTCCGCCTCCCCTATAATCTCAGAGAGCAGTGGGCTGATCTCAAGCTTTCCCTCTCAGGCTCAGCCCCTCTCAATAGACTGTCCGAAGATAGATATATGTGGGACCCCAATGGTGGCAGCTACACTATAAAAGAATGGTATAAAATCCTCCAAAACGCCTCAGCCATAAACAATTGGCCTCTTCACAAATTTGTTTGGAACCCTGAATGTCTTCCAAAGGTCAAGTTTTTTAATTGGACCCTTCTGAAAAGCAAAATCCTTACAGCGGAAAATTTAAGGAAGAGGGGCATCCTAGGCCCATCAATTTGTTGCCTTTGTAGAGAAGCAGAAGAAAGCAGCAATCATCTCTTCCTTGATTGTACCTTTGCCCGAAAATGTTGGAAGCTTATAACTAGCCCTTTAAGCATTGGAGACCTGCCCAACCAGATCTCCCTCCTGCAAAAAAACTGGGGGAACAGCTATCCCTACCCCAAGAAAAACAAAACCTTGGCCAAGAGACTGTGGAACAACATCCCTCCTAACCTTTGTTGGCAAATCTGGATTGCCAGAAACAAATGTATCTTCAACAACAAGAAGCCCAGTATCCCCTGTACTCTCGCCAAAACAACTGCCCTCATCTCTGAAACTCTCAGTGCTAATGGATAGCCAAATTCAACTATGAATCAAGGAGCCATAAAACAATAAGCACAAGCCAGAAAAAGATAGATTGGAAATTGAGAGGCCCGGAGGAAGAAATCAGAGCATGGATTCAAAATCAAAAAAGGCCCTCCCTTCACTTTGATGGAGCTTCAAAAAATAATCCGGGACAGGCATGGGTTGGGGGAGTCATCAAAGAACAACAAGGTAAGATTCTGGTGACATACGAATGGGGATTGGGGATAATGTCCAACAATAAAGCTGAGGCTTACAGCCTCCTTCTAGGAACCTCCATTCTCAGAAAACTTGGCCTCCAACATCCGCTTATAATTGGGGATTCAGCTATCATAATAGTAGCAATGACCTCAGGGAAGGATTTCAATCAAATTGCCTTGAACAGTATAAAGTCCAGGATCATAGACAATTTAAAAGACATTGAAGGTGCCACCTTTAAACATGTGTTAAGGAGCAGCAACAAGGAAGCAGACGAGCAAGCAAACAAGGCAGTGAGTAGGCAAGTTGGCCAAGTTAAGGAAAACGAATACACCTATGAAAGAGCTATTCCATAAAGTTTCTTATTCCATCCCATCGCATCAGACTCTGAGTCACCTCAGTCATCATTCCTCTCGATATCAGCTCATCCCCATATCTCCTTTCAACCAGACATATCTCCTCGACTGCGTAAATCTGTCCTCTCGCTCTCAGATCCTCCCCTCCTTAACAGACATGGTCATCTCCCTATATTTAGATCTCGTGATCCTTCTGATCCCAGCCGCCCCTCCCAGCTCTGGACGACATCGGATCAGGATCTCCACACCTTGGATCCTCCTATCTTGCTGCCTCCCTTCTATTTATTGCAGCGTGTCCCTCCTCTCATTCATCCTCCCCTGTGTTTCGAAGGCTCAGGTGCATATTTCCTTTCAGTTCAGAACTCTTCAAGAAGCTGCGCACGGTCTCCAGGAGCCTGGAGCTCCCCTCTCAACAGTGGTAATCTCTAGCTTTTCCTTTTTTCAGGTTCTCTTCATCTCTAACTGGTCTCTGGCTGTGCTGTCTCTGTGTTCCTCCACTTCCTCTACACTCTGTTGCTTCCCCTACATTCCGTCTCATCCCATGCGCATCTCTGTTACTGCTGCGCGTTATCCTATTCTCCAGATCCAACAGACTTCCATCAAGCGAGGCAGCCCCTGCTCCCAAGCTCGCCTCCCTCCGAATCGATCGAGGTGTTATTCCTATCCTCCTCAGGTATTTTGGTGGCTGACTTACTTGGTTGTTCATTTCCTCTCAGACATGGCGGAGCCCTCCGAAATCAGACCCCAGAATGAGGATCAGACGGGCAGCAATCCTCCTGAGAATCCTCTGGACAGAGTGCTGGGTGATAACACTTGCACACTATGCAAGCAGCACTATTTCATGATCACAAGGATCATATAGCGCCACAACGAGCTCAAGGAGGATTATCAGGCTGACAGTCACTCCAAAAGAAAAAAATTGGAGAAGCAGCGTGCTGAAATAGAGAACCTGAAAGAAAAATGCACACACCTTGAAGAGGCCATCGCACACATCAAAAACATCACTGGTGCCATGCAAGCAGAAGCCTCCACTAGAGCAAGCAAGAAGGATACCCAGTTGGAGGACTCAGTCAATCAGTTCTGGTAAAATTCCCATGGCCAGCAAATTTTTTCTCCTCGCAGGTCTCTTTGTAAGGCAATATAGCCATTTCTTATTCCAGTACATTAGCTATAAGGTTATCAACAAGAAGTTAGGGCCTGCGCGCCCATTTTGGACTTCTTTCCCTCTCTCTTCGCTCCTTGTAACAACGCTCATATGCAACAGTTTTTTATAATAGACAAGTACCCGATTATGTTAAAAATATATATATTTTCCTTTTCCCAACATCATCCAAGCATTCAATTGGTTTTACAAAGAATACACTTTGGCCTTATGCATGTACAACCATTCCATTCCCAATAATATGTTATACTCACCAATTGGAAGCAAATTTAAATGTGTTGTTGTGGGCATGCCATTGAGTTCAAATGCACACAATTTCAACCAGTGATTAATTTTCCTCTCTTTTTGGTTGTCAATTGGATCAATCATGTTTTTGCATGCAATTCCTTAATAAAATTGCATCTTTTCAGAAGCTTTGGGTTGACATCGCTGTAATTAGAACCTTGGTCAATTAAAATGGAAATAAATTGATCACATAACTTACCTTCCATCTCAATGATGGATGCTTAGTGGTATTTCTAGCGATTGTCCATATCTGCATAAATTATAGGCAAGATTTGCACTATATCACCGACTATACGAGCTTCCTGGGTACTATAAATCTTTGGCCCTGGATTTCTTTGATGTGGGTAGTCCCTTTTACTATGGTTTTTACCATGCGTCCAATATCTCAATTGCTCTTTTGTATCATTTTTGCGCTTCTCTACCACCGGTTGGTACGTACTTCCTTTGGAAACACCGATATTCAACTGAGATTCATTTTCTTTAGTTGGGAGCATGCCTTCCTTTCTTTCCTTGGTTTTCTTAGGCTATTTCTAGAGTTTCTCTTTGCTCTCTAGTCACCTTTGATCTCTGGCATATGATTTGTCTGCTCATAACAATATTTCAATTTCTTAATAGCATCATTTAAGGTCTGAGGTTCCAGCAGTTCAATTCGATCTCTTAATATCACAGGCAACCCAGTGATGAACCTTTGAATCTTAGTCTTCTCATCTCTAAGATATGGCACATATCTTAATAATTCCAAAAACTTCGTGACATACTTGTCATCCGTCATTTGTCCCATCTTATGCTCATATAATTATTTTGCTCTGATATCATAGCATCACTCTAATAAATACTATTTTTTAAATATATTTTCAAATTCACACTAGGTCAACTCCTCTTCAGTGATACTTCTGACATTCTTCAGATCTTCCCACCACATGACTCCTTCCCCTTCAAGTTATAGGTGGAAATCTTGGCTTTCAAGTTTTCATAATAATCATGGATTCTGAAAATTTTCTTCATGCCAAGCAACCAAGCTTCCACATCTTCAGATTTCTTCATATCTCCATCAAATGGGGGCAGCTTGGATATATTAAATTGATATGGCATATAATCCTTTCCCCTCCTTCTCTAATAATGATGATGATGAGAGTGATGATGGTGCCTCCTCGTAGTAGAGATGGAATATCCACCAATTTGATGCACATAAGTGTTGGTTCTTCCTTCTTGGGTACATAGTGGTAAATCCCCTTTCACAATGTCTTCACTCTCCCACCTATCCTCTTCCTGGACTTGCTGCCAGAAGCTCCATTTTTTTTCTCTTTTGATGCACATAAGTGTTGGTTCTTCCTTCTTGGGTACTTAGTGGTACATCCCCCTACACAATGTCTTCATTTTCCCACCTATCCTCTTCCTGGGCTTGCCACCGTCTGCTCCATTTATTTTCTCTTCTGATTCTAGAAGGCTTCTCTTTCCTCTGTGACTAGTTCCCAACTCATGTTGCTTCTGTCTTTGTAAATCTGAGAGGCTTTGCAAGATAACAACATTGATTTCAACTTCTTTCTCCCGATATTTTACCAATATTTCATTGTCGGCCTTAAAACTTCACTACACCAAAAGTACCTAGACATATATCATCCATCTCCTCCATATTTCATAATCTAAAACTTCATAGAAAGGAAGTTATAATGAAATTTTCAAACTTACCTATTTAAGAAAATTTCAAGAGAATTCAAGAATCTTAACTTCCTCAGAGAATGTATTTGAAATTATAGTGAACCAGTGTCTAACATTTTTACCATAGGTATGTGAAGATATTTCCTCTATCCCCTCTAGGTTTCACATTTTGAAACATCTCAGAAGAAAAGTAATAGAGAAAATGCCAAGCTAACTTGTTTGAATTAAATTTTAGGAGCATTTAGGAAGCCTAAATTCCTTAGATCACATCTCTGACATTAGAGTGAAAAAAGTGTCTAAAATTTGTATCACATGTACGTGAATATATCACCTCCATGTCCTCCAAGTTTCACTATCTGAGACATCCCAGAAGAAAAGTTATAGTAAAAATTTGAAGACTCATTCAATCCAAAAATCACATTCTTTCTCCACCTTTAAGACCCAAACATTATTCCCTAGTTTTTGTTGCACACCTTTAATATCTTCTTGGTTGGATGATATTTATATTAACTCATATATCCTTTTTTTTGGTGTTTCTACATTCACTTATGTGGCTGACTTGTGAAACTAGCTGGGTCGACCTATGCTTTCTGGCTAGAAAAACCTAAAAGAATCTTTCATATATCCTCATTCCTATGGAGTTAGAGGGAGCGATGTAACAACCCTAGTGAAATTCCATGTAATAAAAGTTAATAAAGGCAAAATAATACCACGGTTAAGCGACACTTATTCCAAGTTGAATGTTGGGCAAAGATATTCTAGTGGGAATCACTAGATGTGTTTATGGCTAAAGGAAATTGGCAAAGGCAATGGAAAAGTCATTAAAAAGGAAAAAAGACATTTTTGGCACATTTATTTATGAAAATAAAGGAAAATAGGAGAAAAGTAAGACGAAAGGTCACAGGTTCCATGTGAGGAGGAAAATGAAGGAAAATAATGGAAGTTGAAGAAAATAGAGCCCTCATTTATAAAAATGCTTTTGAGGGTCAGTTGGTAGGCTTGGTTAGTTCAGATTTGGAGCTCTCACATTATTCTCTCTCTCTCACACTCTTGGACACAGATTTTTCTTGGAGCACTCTAGCTTTGGATCAAGGAAGCAAAAGCAAGCAAAGGAAAGGAAGGAAAGCAAGGATCAAGCAAGGAAGAATAGGATCAAGCATCTTCAATAGGAATACTTGCAGGTAACATATTGCATCTGTGATTTCCTAGCTAGTTTTGACATGTATGGCTTTGCATGTTGGTGTATGGTTCTCTTGCTATTGGTGGCATGGTTTTGTTGGGTTATGACAATGGTTTTCAGCCTAGCCTTTCCTTTTTCTAGATGCCATGGTGTGTTGGGATGTTGATCTCGGTTTTGAGCTTTGGAATTTTTTGATGGATTTTCGAATCCAGGGTGAAGGTGGTGTCAATGTCCATTTCCAAAGGCCTAGGAATCCATTGAGCGGTTTGGCGAGCATTGAGCGGTTTGGCTGGATACGCAGTAAATCCTGAGGGAGGTGTCTCAATTTAGGGCCTAGTTATCCGAGATTAGATTGCAGTAAAGCTTGAGAGACAAGGAGACAAAAAATTCCTCAAGGATAGTGATGGATTCCAGATGAAATTCCAAGTTCGGTTCAGTTTTGTGATTGAACTACCGGTTTTGGTGTGATAACGGTTTGGTGAGGTTGGAGGTAGTTTAACCTCTAGATTCCCTTGGTTGTTTTTGGATTGGTTTATCCATGAGATCCAAAACTCATGCTTGGAATATGGCATAGGGGTGACAGGCTGAAAGAAATATCTAGTTCAGCCATGCCTACAATCAGGTGGTATGTGGAAGTCCCGAACCTGGTTAGATTTTCCTATGTTTAATAAAAGCTAAGTTCTCTTACTTTTGTACTTATTAATATGTGGATTTAATGGATGATATATCACTATTATTTTCATGCTTTTATGATGGCTATAAGCATGGTTAAATGACTGGTTCATGTCATGGTTATTTTATGTATTTACTTCTAATTGTTACAATGATGGATGCAAGACCTAATTGACGTCATAAGAGTTCAAAGGCGAAGTTGGTGATCCTTCTTGTCATGTCTTGTAAGAGTTTTTAGTCATTAATGCTCTGTCTTGTATCCTAGACCTGTAGATTATATTGATGCCAAGTGTTTGACAGAATGTCAGTCCTAGTTGGGGATGGTCAAGCCTAGTCCTAGAGTTAGTTTTTGGTTTATTAGTCTTGTCATCATGTGTTTAATGTATTCTGTAAGTTACTACAAGTTTTGGGAAGTGGTCGGAATTCTGGGCTTGAAAAGTGCCCGAAATCTCGTTGATTCTGGCACAAGTTTGCTAGAAATAGTCCCTAGATGTAGGCATGCATGCTTGTGGGAGCCTCAAGAGCTCTTTGGACACTGGAATTCCCATAGCATGGGAGCGTCCAAAGGTTTAATAGCTTAAAAACTCAATGGGACCTAGGGGCATGATACCTGTGTGCTTCAGATGGCTCCTAGGAGTGTTTTTGCTAATGTGGAAGGTATGTTTGATGGGTTTCCATCGATTCCACTTCCTTAAGGATACCCAAGAGGTTGAATCATATCATGGTAGCCTCTCATCACATGTTTACCCCGGTTGGTTGGTTACTTGGGTAGATATGGGAGGAGGGGGTTACAAGTGAGTTGTGCCATTGGAAAGGTCTTGAAATAATATATTCAATCATATATATAATTTTCCCATTTAAGAAAGGTATTTAGAGTAAAAAATCCTTCAAGGAAATGGTATCCAAACTGGGCATTCAAAAAAACAAAACTAGGTATCCAAACAATATTTCCAACAATATTCATCTTGGACATATGCAGTATACCCCTATGTTTGACATCAATGAAAAAAATTTCCAACAATATCACCCATTGTCATTGATGGTAACTCTTATTGAACACTGCAACAATATTATAGTACTACATTACAATTAGTTTTACATCCATCTTGGTATCCCCCTAACTTTTACATTCTTGGTCTCCCACTATTTTTGACATCAATGATAACACAATATTCAAAAATATCCCCCTTTTTCATATATGGAAACCACAAAAGAAAATGTAAATTGTTTTTGAAGGGCTTCCCTTGTCAATAATTTATCCCCCTTTGAAATCAATGGGAAATGGTTATTGCTCCTGAGTGTAATACTTCCTATTTTTTGCATTTCTTCCTATGGCTGCAACTTTTCCTTTTTTGAAGCTTTCTTCCTTTTGAGACTATTCCCCCTAAACTTACCACAATTGGAGAAAAAAACTATTGAATCATAGAACCATAATCATCATGGCTTCAAGTTAGCACCAAGGAACTACTTCATTACCAAGATTGCTATGAGGAATTTCGATGGCAATGATCTGGTAAGATGGATATTCCAAATGGAGCAATACTTTAATATACACCAACCGAAAACATTACAAACGATAGATATTGCATCAATTTTTTTACAACAAGATCAATTTGTATGGTGTCAATGGCTTTGTGAAAGAAAAAATGATTCTTTTGTATCTTGGTCTTCCTTTACAAAAATATTGATAGCACATTATGGGGATATTAAGAGAAATATATTCGATAGTCAATTGGTAAATATTTTTCAAAAAGGTCCAATTACATAGCACATTCAACAATTCCAAAAATTGAGTCTCAGAGTAAAGAACATTTCAAAGGATAATTTTTTAGACCTCTTAATAGGAAATTTAAAGTAAAACATCCAACAAAAGGTGCATATTTTTAAACCTAATTCCCTAGAGCATGCTTGAAAGTAAAAATATGGGTACGAGAAGAGTGTTCAATAACAACTATAAATAACATCATGCTCCCTCTCCTAAGAAAACAAGGTTGAAACCTCAACAAATGGATGAAAAGGGAGAAAATGGAATATGTTTCAATAGTGACAACAAGTACAATAAGGGGCATAAATTTGGTAAGAATAAATTATTTGTTGGCCACATGGTGTTGGTGTTGATGTCAACTCTAGTCATCTAGTGATGTTGGAATTGATGTCAACAGGACTTGTCATGATTATGATTACATGATGATTTTTTAGAGGCTTATTTAAGTGGTGTTGAGGTGTGTATGGGTCCTAGAGGTGCTTGAGGAAGTGGTGTCACAATGGTAGTATGTTCTATGTAGAGAAATTTTGATTATCCATAAGTTAGAGAAACTTTGTTGGGATGATAAGTAGCACAAAGAGAGGATCTCAGTAACCTCCCTAGGTGCCCACAATATCCATGTGATAATCATTCTTGGGAGATAGTTCAATCCTACCGATGATGCATGTAGGTGAAAATTTCCAATTTGTGTGCACATATAATTTACCATGAGCATATTTCAGGGTATTAACCCAAGGAATTTTATGGTTTAAAGTCGACTTGAGTTGGTCCACATTTTAGAAGGTGATCAAGTCAAAGATAATGAGGATTAGCATTTTGCATTGATTGCATATTTCACCATTGATAAAATGTCAAAGTGTGCAATAGAAGGGGTTAGAAAATATGAGAGAATAAGTTATAGTAATGCAGAGATAGAGTGTAGATCAGAGATCAAATTTGGAGCATATGACATAGGATGATGGAGTTGTTGTGTATCTATATGTATAAAATGCTTGTGTTGTAGATTGTATTTGTCAGTTGTTGCTGATGTTTATGACATATTATGTTGTTGATCTGAGTATTGTTGCAAGAGTTCCATTGGAGAGTTTATTGCTATATATTTTATGTATTGTCATGCATAATAAGATCAATGTATGTTGCAGTAGTTTTGTGGTAGTCATATGATGATGTACTAAGCGGGAAGTTTGATTACATGAGAAAATTATGTATTGCAGAGAGGCATATGTTGCAGTGAGTTTGTATTCAGTTCTATGAGCATAGAAGATGGTGTGAGTATAGTTTGAAAATGGATGAAATGTGTCTCACAAATGTTTGATTGCAAAGATAAGTGGATCTAGTATGAAATGTTATGAAACGAGGCCGATGAGATGAACTTGAAAGTTGGAGCCTTCAAAGGGCGAATGATGGCTTGTGAATTTAAGGTGCACCATTATCCTTTAGGTAGAGGCATGAGAACTTGGGAGTGGTGGATTTTGTCCAGCGGTGGTTGGATAAACTATTAGGTGTTGGGACATCCTACAGGTAGTGGCTTGCAAAGTTGAGAAAGTGGTGATTTATGACAGGTTGTCGCCTAAAGCAAGGGTTGCTCACATCATTAGAACTTTGTGGCTTGCACATTAGTGGTGGCCAATGCATATGATGTACGAATAATATATTTATAATAATAATAAAGAAGCAAAAGAGGATAACAACAGTGGTGGTTTTTCCCTATTTGGTTTTCTGCCTAACAACTAGTGTCCTCGTGTGTATGATTGATGTGTTATGCAATGTTTATCTTATGGTTGTTTGATGATTAGTATGTTTCTTCTCATATGATTCACATGTTATCATATTCTAATGTTTAATTTTTTGTTAAGTAGTTAATGAAAGATTTAGTTAATTTTGAAAGAAAGGAAAAAAGTGGAAAAATAATTACCTAGGGAACAATATTGATTCACTCCCCCTTAGGTTTTCCCAGAAATCTAAGATAGACAGATCAAGGGATCTGCTAAGCCATGGTCTTAATCATTTAATGAAGTAAACAATAATCTAGAATCGACGAAGTGAAGGTAAAGGTTTACCTTTTTATCCTTTCATGTAGATAAGTTGAAGCAATATGATGCATATGAGAATATGTTCTAGGGCTGCATCCAAGGAATTGGTGAGTAGATAGGGCTTTCGTGTTGATTTGTGGTAGCATTGGATGTGCTCTAGCCTTAACATTTGGAATAGAGGCTAAGGCATATGAGATCTCCAAGACCTAGAAATTGTTTTGAGAAATTCCATCTCGATGAGTAATTATTAAAATAATTAATATTTTTAATGGGTTCCTAAGTCTAAACTTAGGAAAATAAAAATATTAATGGGCATTAATAAAGATAAGGATGAGAATATTCAAAGAGATGAGGATTGTGTTTGTTTTAATCTTAGCTTTTGATTAGGGACTTAATCTCAACCGTTAATTCATCAACAGGAAAAGTATAAGAGAAGACTTGAGGGTCATTTGGAGATTCATCAGCAGATACTCAATATCCCAAGGAAAATCGAATCTCAGAGAGAAGGAGATCGATTTCAGAGGGAGAGTTGCAGTGTGGAGGAAGAGGGGGATGATAAGTAGTCAAGGAGCTCAGAAGAAGTGACACAGGGACTCCGAGAGACAGCACAGAGGGAGACGTAGGTTAGAGAAACGTAGGGATGATGCAGAGAGGGACCAGAGTTGCGCAGAGCCACACAGAATGACGCAGGGCTAACACAGTAGAGAAAGGAAGCTCTCCAGGTTGTCAGAAATTCTTGGAGAAAAGTCTCAGGTGTTTTTCTCCTAGTTTCAATGTAAATTTTTTCTGTAAAAGTGATTGTTGTTGAAGATTAATAAAACCCTCTTCTGTTGCACCAGTTTTCCCGCATTGGGTTTTCCTGAGGACAATTGTCCAAAAATAACTATGTTGATGTGATTGATTCTTGTGCATATATTTGTTTTTGTATAATGGTGTGATATCTTTAGTAGAATTTATTTTAATATTTACTGACGGGATTTCATAAATAACTTATTGGGAAAAATAAGTAGGTGAAATAAATCAATTGTTGCAATAATAGAATTTCTGTTTAGAATTTTTCACATTTTGATGGTAGGTATAGGGTTTGTCGTAGTTAACAATTTTTGTTTTGGACGACATTCATGGCACTGAAGTAATTGCTCCGTGACCTGTTTTTGCACAGACAGGGTTTCCTTTAACCTTTCTATTATCTCCACTGTCACCATTCTGGGTTTTTGGCGGGCAACAATTAGGAATCGGGTTAGGTGGTTTTTGTCATGGTTGTTCTCAATTGGGTTTCTAGAGTTTTTAAGTCTCTACAGGGCATCGATTGTTTTAGTTTTTGTGGTCACCAACTAGAGTTAGCGCTTGTCGGGGGGGGGGGGCACTTGACTTTTCCTGATGGAAATAGTTTAACCTGGTGGCTCAAACAACGTTTTTCATGTATGGATGAAGAACTCCTAGATTACTCTTCTGACACTATGGACCCATCATAAATCTGGGTCGAAGACAAATACTTGTTGAGAGGAAGGACTTCACCGGAACAAAAATCACCACCGAATGCACAAGTTTCCACTTTCTCCTCAGTAATGGAGGACATGGAGGTTACCCTACAAGGGTTAGGGTTTTCACAACCAAAATCCATGGTGACTGAAGGCTTTCTCAACCTGGAAAAGGTATTGGAAGTGCCATTTTTGAATACCCCATCGCCATCTGAGCTGTTGTCCTAGGTGCATGAACGGCATGGTACTAAGAATGTTCTGGAATACACGAGGGTGGTATAGGGAGGTGGGTGGAATGAAAACATAAACAAAGGGTGTTTTTAACCAATATTGTAGTGCACCGGGGGTTTCCTCATATGTTTTCTCACCTTCGTTTTATACATCCACTAAACACACATTGGGGTGTTTCGATGGTATCACCTGGCAAAAAATAAGGCTTGAGGAAAACAGATCCTCTAAATCAAATGAAAATCTCCAAGAGGATGGAAATCAATAGGCCTTAAGCCAACATATCAGACCTACTAGAGGGAAAAAATCAAAGTCCTCAAAAGTTCAGGAGTGGGAGCAGCATCTAGTTTTCGGAGAAGGTATCAATATGGCCCAAGTGAAGCTTACCAAGAGCATTGTTCTGGTGAGAGTGTCTGGGGCCGAAATTATAAACCGACCTGATTAAAGAGGTGGTAAGCAGAGGTCTGGCGGCATCTGATGGAGCAACTCCTTGCGGTGCTAACCATGTCCAGGAGTTGGTTCGCTCTCATTTTCACTCAGTCGGAACCTGTCGACTGGTTTTTTACTTGTTATTGGCATATAGAGATGACACCGTTCTACTAAAGAGATGGTCGACCCCTCTTTGATCTAGAGAAGGAAACATGGGGTTGAGGTCGATTTGGGTGTGTCTTCCCGGACTCCTGCTACAATTCTGGGCAAAGGAAATTTTTAGGTGCATTGGTGATGACCTGGGAGTGTATTTGGACCATGACAGATCATACCAAGAAGTGAAATGCCTAGAAATTTCCAGAATTCTGGTGCACCTGGACACCCATTAAGGTTTGGTGGAGAGATATTGGCTTCAGTTGGGTGAGATTATAAGGTGGCAGATATTAGAATATGAAGGCATTCCTTTCCACTGTAGGCGATGCCATGAGGTTGGCCACCTGTACAAAGATTTTCCTTTGATTACAGGGAAACAGTCGGAACCTCCATGAACGTATGTATATGCAAGCATCCAAACAAGCGCAGAGGCAGACTCTTTATCGGTGGTGCATTCAAAGGGGCCCTTGCTGATTCGGAGTGGTGTTGGGGCGGTGACTGAACAAATGAACTCCTGTGCCTCTGATGCACCAGTCACCAGATCATAATCAAGGGGTTGTAAACTTTTTTCGGGTACTCTTCCTCCCTCTTATATTGTTTCTCAAGATTTATTTGGCATTACTTTATCATTTGTGATTGTTTCGGGTTCAGGCTCTGGGGCTAGCAATCTGTGTTTCATAAATTTTCGTGTGGCTACTGCTGCTCCTACTCCTCTTCGCTCCTCCCCGTCCTTACATCTAGACTCTCTCCCTTTAACCTCTAGGGAGGGCACAACTTCTAGTGGTTCTCACCGTTATAACTTGAGATCCTTACCCCTTCCCAAAGCCCTTTCTTTTGGCCTGGATGAGGACCCTCTCCCTTCCATACCTTTGAAGCTTCCATGGGGTAGATAATCTCATCTATCCAAAGCTATTAGACAGGCGGGCATTGAAGTGGCATCAGGTATACAAACTCCTATTGGTCGGGTTCTTAGAGCAAAAGGAAACCCTGCTAGGGTTACCCCATGAAGTGCATCTCTTTCAACTGTAGGGGTTTGGTCAGCCTGGATAAAAAAATTGGCGCTAAAAAGGTTGTGTAGGTCGGAGTGTTTGGATGTATTATTTCTTCAGGAGACACTGGGTGATGGGGCCTCCGTCAACATTGTCCTACTAAAAATACTGCTGGATTGGGAGTTTCATTATCTAGATGTCAGAGGGAGATCGGGAGGTTGTGTTTTAGGTTTCAAAGTAAGAATCTATAAGGGTGGTCAACATCTGGGGGAGTGAGGGTTTTATGGGTGCTGGTCTCATCTCTCCTGATATCAATATGCCCCTCAAACTCATTAGCATCTATGGACCTTGTCATAACAGGGAGGTTTTTTGGAAAGACTGTTCAAAGCAAATTTCATATAGGCTAATAATATGATTATCGGAGGCAACCTCAATTTCTCACAAGGGATATTTGAATCCTAGGGCAATAGGGCTCAGACTGATCCCTTAATAACCTTCTTTGAATTAATGATGGATTCTCATGATCTCCTGAACATTGATTCGACAAATATTATGCCGACTTGGAGGAATAGAAGAATTGGGGAGGATGCTTTGGCTAGAAGACTAGATCATTTTTTATTAAGGCTACTTTATTAGCTAGGTTTGATATGGGATTGGGGGGTTTATCTGACCACTCCCCTATTTTCATGGAGACTATGTATTCCAACCATAAACCAAACTCTCCTTTCAAATTTAATGTTACTTGGCTTGGTGAAGCCGATTTTCATAAATTAGTACTGCAGACCTGGACGCATTGTGGTTTAGATAATTGTTACTCCTCGACCGAAGTAATTGCAAGTAACTTGGCCCATTTAAAATTGAAAACCATCAGATGGGAAAGAAAAAAGATGAAAAAGGATGAGGCCAACTTACTAAGGATTGAAGGGGTCCTTAAGCAAATGGAAAACTCAGGGATTACAAGCTACACAAATTCTGAATCAAAGGATATGCTTATCAAATTGGAAACTAAAAATATATGTCTTCTGAGATAGAAAGAGGAGACTTGGTGCTTAAAGAGCAGAGCGATTTAGCTAAATACTACCTGGACACTGCGAGATTTGGCTGGCAGGGAGGCCATCACTTTCAACCAACTAGCAGATATGGGATCATACATTTCTCTCATATTTTCAAGGTGCCTAAGGAAGACTCCATAGCTAAGATCTTCCGAATTGCTGAGGTGTTTCCTAGATTTGTAGAGGTTGAAGAGGCAGCAACCCTAAATGAGCCAATATCGTTAGGGGAAATGGAAGTTGTTTTGAAATGCTTCAAAAGAGATAAGAGTTCGGTTCTAGATGGGTGGCCCATAGAATTCTACATTACTTTTCTTGATCTCATTGGGCCTGACCTCCTTTTGGCCATTGAGGATTGCAAACTTTCTGGCCAGATGTATGAAGGGTTCAACTCGAATTTTCTGGCCCTTATCCCAAAAGCTGATAACCCATTATATTTTGACAACTATCGGCCTATCTCCGTCTACAACTATATTCACAAACTTATCTCTAAAATAATTTCTATGCACCTTAAACCTATTAGGTTGTGTTATATTCTTTCCATGACTAGCCCACATAGTTAACAGGGGGTTTGAGAGGTGCAGGTAACCCCACTTGATGGGGTCCGGGGCAACGCCCCGGAAATTTTTGGTTTTGGCACCTATGTTAGGTTGGGTAGACCCACCTATGGTTTTGTGCATGATTTTTTCACATGTTTTTTGGACACGATGGTTTTCGGTCCATGGTATTGGATGCTTGAAAGGAATATAATGAAAAATCAAGCTGGTAGTCCCAGTTTTGGGATCTAGGGGAAAATCTTTGTGTATATGTGTTTTCTGTGTTATGCTCTCGCATTTTTTATTTTATGTGCTTTAGAATTCGTGTGCAGGTAATTTCTGTACGGGGTTAAATCCTACATTTGGTATCAAAGCTGTTTTGGCTACAAGGGGACGCCTTTTTTACTGAGGGGTTTCGCTCAGGCATGTGGTACACCCTGTTCAATGGGAGATCTACGAGATCGATTCTGGTGGTAAAAAAAGACGGCGAGCAGTGGAAAGAAAGAGATTAAGAAATTTAATGGTTAGAGTTTTGAGTTGTGGAAACTCAAGGTGGAGAATCTGTTGGTGGATAAAGATCAGTAGATCGTGGTAGATCCAGGTACTAATGCAACAGGAGTGTCTGATGAAGAATTGAAGTTGGAGTGGAAGGCAAAGAGCACAATACGATTGTGTATCTTAGATTCAGTATTGTTGAATGTATCATGGGAAGCTACGACGAAGGCTTTGTGGGACAAGTTAGGGACTTTGTACCAATCTAAGTCTCTAGTGAATAAAATGTTCCTACTGAAAAAGTTGTATAACCTGAGGATGAAAGATGGAGACTTGGTTACAGAGCATCTAAACGCATTTAATACTGTGGTAAGTTAGTTAGCATCTGTTGATATTAAAATTTCAGATGAAGATGAGTGCATCAGTTTGTTGTGTTCTCTACCAGATTCGTGGGATAGTCTGGTTATTGCAATAGGTAGCAATGCAACTGCCTTGCAGTTTGATGAAATAGTTTCATCCTTACTAACGGAGGAGATGAGACGGAAAAATATGGAGAGCCAGAATGGTGATGCCTTGTTTGTACGAGGACGGTCCCAGAACAGAAACAAAAATAAGTCATCAAGTGGGAGATCTAAATCTCCAGGAAAAACTGTAAAGGGGGCGTGCTGGAAATGCAGAAAGGAAGGGCACTACAAAAGGGACTATAAATCTAAATCTCCTGACAAAGGAAAGGGATCTGATGAATGCTCCTTCTACAGAGGTGAAAACCACATCAGATGAAGGTGGGGATGTGTACTTGGCTTCCTCAAGTACACATGTAGATCACGAGGCATGGTTGATTGACTCAGGTGCATCCTTTCACTTCACTCCCCATAGAGAGTGGTTCTGTGAGTATGAGAAATATGATGGTGGTGATGTCTTCTTAGGAGATGATAGGAAGGTTAGAATTGTTGGTCGTGGAAAAGTAAAGTTGAAGTTGCAAGGTGGAAGGGTTAGAAAACTTCTGGGTGTTCTGCATATTCCTTCATTAGCCAAAAATTTGATTTCTGTAAGCAAGTTGGATGACGCAGGTGTAAAAACAGTGTTCAAGAAGGATACCTGCAAGATGGCTCAGGGAGCACTGGTATTGATGCAGGGAGTTTAGATTCAAACTCTGTACAAGCTGCAAGATAGCACGGTTGTTGATGGGTGCAATAGTTCTGTGGTTCCTGAAAGTGGAGCATAAAATCTAGTGGTCTCTGGAGAGAAGACCATAATGTGGCATCAAAGGCTTGGACATATTGGAGAGAAGAACCTTCGAATACTTCATGGTAAAGGTATGGTAGAAGGTATGAGTAATAGCTCTCTGGATTTTGATTTCTATGAAAATTGTGGATATGGGAAGCAGAATCGGGTGAGTTTCCCCTCTGGTGGTAAGAGGGTGAAACATATATTAGAGCTTGTGAATAGTGATGTGTTTGGACCTGTGAAGGTTCCATCACTGGGTAAATTCTATGTACTATGTATCATTTATAGATGACTTCTCAAGGAATACATGGATATATTTCCTTAAGAAGAAATTCTGAAGTCTTTGATAGGTTTAAAGAATTTAAGGCTCTGGTGGAAAACCAGACAAAGAAGAAGATAAAGGTGTTGAGGACAGATAATGGTGGAGAGTTTTGCATTAAGGAATTTGAAGAATTCTGTAAGAAGTGTGATATAGCACAATGATATGGAAGAAACAACAGTAGATCTATATAAAAAATATATAGAAGGTCAATTACAGCAATAGGAAGCTACAACATAACCTCTTCCATCTCCTAACTCCTCTATATCTCTCCCTCAAAATGAATATCTCAACAACATAACAATACATGAATTCTAATCCCAATTTCAATGGTATAGCCTCCAATTTATAGGCAGAGGGAGGCAACAAATATTTCCAATTTCTCCTTCAGATGCATTTTGGGAAATATTTATAGAATGGAAGATGTTCCCTTAACTTTGTTGCCTTGTCTCACTTTATTTTTCTTTGTTAGGATAGACAAAATCTATGGATGAGTGTGAGACGAACCCATTCTAGCAATTTAGAGTTAACTAGAGTGAATTAGGGTTTCACAGTCTATTAGCTCATGTTGTGGCTGCGTGAAAGTATGATAATGTAGATTTAATGGGGAAATCATGCACTACTAGTTAGGATAACACGAGTTTAAGTGAACAAGTGTTTTGTTATAACACTCTGATGTAAGAAGAAATTGTGTGTTATAGTCTCAAAAGGCTGTAAAAAAGGGTGTACTCCAGGAAAAAGCACAATCCTCTCCTTTGAGTTGATGAGGAGGTATTTTCATGGATAACAGATGCCACCTAAAGTGTGAGGTCAAAGAAGAAGATGATGGCAAAAATTCTTTATAAAATGGTCAAGGAGAGAGAATCTAAGAGTATCAGAATGGAAGGAGGCCTACAAGACAACCAACATATGTCAGATATATATATATAATATATATATATATATATATATATATATATATATATATATATATATATATATATATATATATATATATATATCATGTCCTAAGTCGAGCATTCCCATGCTCAATACCTAAACCATAATGATGCATGATGTATCTATTATATATTGTGTTCATCGATAAACACAATGGGGATAGGTGTCATAATGTAATAAGTATGATAAGTTGTATCCAAAAACATGAGTCACATCGTAGGAGAGGAAAAAACGTTTAGTGATGCAAGCCTCTACCCAAGGTCTTTGTCACTGTCACGCAATAGCATAATTGTACACATGAATAAATGAGTTGTAGTCAAACATGTGAGAAATCGTCTAATTATTGGCCATGATGGAAACCATTAATAGATGAAAGGATGGCCACCAATAAGTATGATGGTATCCAAGATGCTTAGTACAATACAAGGAGTGTGAATAAAGGAGTTGAGGTCAAACACTCGGAGAATCGTTCAAGTGGGAGAAAATATTAAAAACTCCCAATCAAACACATGGAAACCCACCACTAAGGACTGCAAGCTCTTGGGTATTGTGATGTTTCTCAGTCAACTTCCCTAATAATGTGTTGAATTTGATAGGAAGGGATTTGTCAAAGTTAGGCAATAAGAAGTCCTACATCAATTGATGCAAAACGAGACAAAATGATTGATTTTGAAGATAGATTAGGAAAATAGGATGAAATTACTCAGGGCAATATGACATAAGGTCAAATGGTTGATAAAGGTAACAGAGAGTAGATGATCCCTTGAAATTTAGAAGGCACGACACCAAAAATACTAGGCAACTTAGAATCAAAAGCATTGGGGGGAGTAAGACACGAAGATGTAGAGATATTAGGGTATCAAGGCAAGACTCAAAATTTGGTAGGGTTCTCAGAGACTAGAAAAAGAGGAATATATTTGTATAGTGACATGTTCAAGGGTTAGAAAATAGACTGTTGCTAAAAATTCTGACAAATATAAATAGTAGTAACCACTGCTTCTTCCAATTTTTTCCCAATTTGCTTAGGTTTAACGAGTCCAAAAAGGGTAAACTCAATGGTCTTTCCACATTTAGAGAGTCTAAAAAGAGCTTAAAGAAGACTCCAAAAGGTACCTTTTTCATGGTTGATGACTAGGTGCGACAAAGGGTTAATAGTATACCCGACACAATTTATTTTCCACAGTTAGTCCATTGAGTCTAAATAAAGTGATAAACCTATGCTCAATAGATGTTTTCCTCATTTTGTACGAGTACGAGGGGAAGAAATTAAACTTGGTATTCTTTGTTAAATTTCATACGAGTCACATGAAGAAAAACTTGTGTTATCTTTCCCAGTTTAGGGAGCGAGAAAAAGATAGAAAAAATGGCTAAATCTTCTTCATGCAAGTTTTACGAGCCTGATGAAGTTAATCCCATATTTTTTTCAGTTAAACGAATGAGAAAAAGTCCTAAAAAGAAGGCTCAATCTTCTTCATGGGAGTTTAACAAGCCTGAAGAAGGAAACACGAGGTTTTTCGAATTAATGAGCGAGAAAAATATGATAAAAAGAATGCTTGTGTAAAAATTTCTACCTTTTGAAAATTATGCAAAAAAAAATTGTCAAGTGCAACAAAGCAAACATCTAATTTTTTGGATTTTTGATGTATAAAAAACTTGAGAAAAAAGGGAAAAGGGAAAGCAACACACCAAAAGAAAAAAAACTGTGTACATAAAGTTACAAAGAACATGCTAGCGAGGTGTAAGGCGTAGTACTTTTTGAATAGATCCCCATCATATTCTGTGAGCTCATAGGCCCCTTTAGAAAAGTCCTAAGTAGCAGTGTAAGTACTAAGTTATATGGGGAAAGGTTCATGCCCCTAAGAGATTTCCTAAGTTTCCTTTCGAATATAACTCTTGAGCAAGTGTCAAAGAGGAAGCAACAAGCTCATATTTATTAAAGGACAGGATTTTTAGAGGATTCGTCTTTAGTGCAGATGAAAAAGAGACGGAGACACGAGGGTGGAACTCATCCCAAGGCCACTTAGCTAGAGACGCGATCTCCTTAATAGCTTCATCATAGGGGAAGATAGTAGTGAGAATATCAGTTGAAGGGGTTTCAACGGGAGAGTTCACAGGAAGATGTGCCCAAAAAAAAAGTAGGATACTCAGATGTAGACGGAATAGTGGGATAAGCGAGTTCCACCTGTGATAGCGGCATCTATTCTCCAATAGAGGCAATAGTGGAAGGGTACGGGATGATCCATTGATATATAGATCCAATGGGTACAACAGAGACCATAGAAATGGTCAAAGAGACCTTCAACAGTGGAAGAGAAAAACACCTTAGGAGTGAGGAACCATTGAACAAGCTGATACTAATACTTAAAAAAGTGGCAGAAGAACCACCTATCATATGAATGTTACCAACAGGTGACACTTGAAACTCAAGGGTGTGGAAGGATAGTTGGGCCAAAGTCACTATTTTCTCCTAGTAAGGAAAATAGATAAGTCGAAAAACTGACGATGGAATGGCTTTCATTATGTAAATCCAACTGCATCCTAGCAGAAGGTTGTAATCAAAAGGGTGATCGACAACTTCAATATAAAATAAAACAATTTTCCCTATAAGGGTGATGGGAAATCTAGCAAGGTATCTCTTAGGAGTAAAAGTGTGGCCATCAAATGCTTTCAAGGAATTTGATGATGGGGAAAGAGTGAGCAAAACCAAGGTGAGCCAAAAGGAAGTAGCAATCACGCAGGTAGACGCACCTTCATCAATGATGGTGTGGTGAACAACTTTTCCCTTTACATGAACCTGCGCTTAGAATTCAAGTTGGTCGGAAATATGTGTTGTACTTTTATCCATGTTAAAAAAAACTGGGTTGGAATCCTGAGGGTTGACTCTTCCAATAGTTGAAAACAAATCTTTCTGTTGGACAGGACAACTTTGTAATACTTCGAGAGTGGACATGGCACAAGGCGCCTATAAAAGTTCTTCTACAATATTGTAGTTTTGGGTAGCGTGAGTCGGAAGATTGTGCATAGTATGATGAAGTGTCCCTTTGGGGGGACAAATCACAGGGTCGAAAATGGACCTCTTGATGTTAAGATTGTTAGGTGGAGGTGGAGTAGAAGATGACGGGATTTTGAAAGTGTCTAAGACAAGATTCCCATAATTTCTTGGCTCAAGTTTGTAAATCAACTGCCCTAAAAGCATAAATTGTTAACAATCCTTGTCCAGAAGTAATTAGGTGCTCAGTATTTAGCTCAAAAATCAAAGTTCTCAAAATGGCTTGAAACCTGAACAACCGAGTCAGTCTCGGAAAAATGATCCTAACGCAACTCATTTCGTCGAAAACTGAGTTCGCATGAGAAAGTTATTGTGTTATGATTGCTTTTCTATATACACAAAATTTGCAACAACCAAAAATGCCCAGTCACTGCACAATCAGTAGTTCGTACATCTAATGTGGCAAGCAACTAGGCATGGTCAACACAGGTCAACGATGAATCAGGGATGGATAAGTGGCATTATATGGTTGGTTTATACAGTTGATTTGTTGGCGCATTCTTATTGGTGGACTTTTGAACCAATGGAAGAATGCCATGTGACAAGCCTGGAGGCCACCATGTTGCACCTCCCAAAGGTCAGATTGGTGGCATTTACAGTGGAGAAAAATATATGGCAAAATTCAGGGTCGAACCCACGACCTCCCGCACACAAACTCTACGCCTTAACCGTCTGCTCTACACAATGTTTCTTACCCATTAAGTTCGCGGTGTATATTTGAAGTGTAAAGATTTGGAGGTTGGCGATTAGGGGAGGGCCAGCCCACAGACTAGCCTTCCCCCCATGTCAACACCATATAACAAACCATAAATAGTTAAGGTTGCAATAACCTGGCGGTTCGGCCAACCACAACACTCCACAACTTCACATGTGAACATGACACTGCAACTACCAATGGTTAGTCGTCTGACGATTCTGGCCAACGGTTAATGCAACAGTTATCACTGATGTGAACGATTCCATAACCCCGGTGGTCAATTTAACGGACTCCTCCAAAACCGCGACATTAACTTCTCATGTGAACAGTCTATTAAACCATTGGAGGCTATAGTCTCAGTTAGCGCTAAACCAGGACTAAATTTAATTAAGCACAATTAAGCCTTAATTAACTACAAGTTAAACTGACAGTAAAATTGGTGGTGCCCCAAAATTCGGGCCTACCACGAAATTTAGCGGGGATCACTACATATATTCAAGAATTAGAGGAGAAAATGTAGGAAATGACTGACTAAACTCTATAGAAGTCAATTTTCGACCAAATTGAGCTCAGAAAGAGGTGTTCTTAGCTAATTTGGACATTTTGAACACATTGGTGCAGGTATCAAGAGCCATATATCTTTGTAAAACAACATTTTTCCACATTGAGCTAATACAAAGGCCCAAGCCATGGAAGCTAGACCAAGGAGATGTAGCCTAGGAGGAGTGAACTCCTTCATCAAAACACTATGTTAATGTGTCTCTTTGATGGTTTGTTGTACTGTGAATATTTGATGTTCAGTATTTGTTTTCAAGCTATTTTGCTCATAAATGTCTTTTTAAACTTAAGGAAATTTACCTGATTGTATGTAGAAACAATTAAGGAAACCTCAGCACAAGAAGCAATAAGCAAGCACATTTATAAATCTGTAATTGTTATTAGCACAAAAAAACTAATCATACAAAAATAAATCAAGTTCGTACAAGAGCAAAGGTTGAATTTCTTGATTGCTTGAGTTTGTGCAATTAGGGTTTTAATGGTTGCAAAATTGTGATGATTACAAGGTTAAAGTTGTAGAAAGGAGAAGGGAAGTTATTGGTTGCAAATCCTGAGGTAAACCCTAGAAGAAGGAGAGCCACAAGGCCACAATCTCCACCACCCAAAGTTCCAATTCCAGCTACACTTGAAACTCCTCAAGTTTTGCATTCAACTGATATTGAAGAGGTACAAGCAATCCAAATTTTTGAGCCTGAATCCATAGCCATTATGTCTGGAGAAAGAGATCCTGAAGGTCCCTCTTCAGAAAAGGAAGAATTCAAGAAATATTTCTATACTTTGACTAAGATGGTTAAAGTCCTCTATGAAGAGAGGAACACTAGAATGGTTGGACAAAGTTCTAAACCTCCACATGGAGAAGGAAGCTCAGAGGACAAAAAATATGAGAATAAGGATTCCAAAGGGAATGGTGGAAAGCCACCTTCATCTCCACCATCCTAATCATCTTCCTCATCATCTCCATCATCTCACACAACATCATCTTCCACTACCACCACTAAAACTTCCCATAATCATTCAAAAAACCCAAAAGGAAAGACTCCATTACTGAAATTGGACATAAAATTCGAACTTCCCATGTATAATGGAGAGGTGAATGCATAAAATTTGGATAATTTGGATTCGACAGTTGGAGGTATACTGCAAAATTCAAAACCTTCAAGAAGACGACATAAAGATCCAGTTGGCTTCATTGAGGCTAGAAGGAGTTGCACTAGTTTGGTGGGAAGCAAAGACTCAATAGGAAATGAGAACCCATGGTAAGATATCCATCACTTGTGTTGAATTTGTTTCTACAAATAAAAGACAGTTTTATCCTTTAGCCTATATACAGAAAGCCATTATGAGTTGGCATAATTTTAGGTATCTTAGAGGCCAAACAATCCAATATTATACACAGGAGTTTAGGAAAAGGGCTTTGTTATTAGAGTGAATATGAATTCCCAAGATACACTACTGAAATATATTGGGGGTTTTCATTCCTATCTGAAACACACTATTCTTATGTTCAATCCAAATAACTTAGATGAGGTATGTGTGCAAGCCATGCACCTTGAATCTAGAGGAAAGAACATTCAGGAAGAGGGGTAGTAAGAGGAACCCATTCAAGGGTAAGGAGAAAGAAAAGGGTGGAAAATGGAAGGGAAAGAAGAATGCAAGTGTGAATAAAGAAGGGGAGAAAATCACATGCAAACATTGTTCCAAAGAGGGGCATGATGAAGCCCACTGCTGAAAAGTTCATCCCTAATTAAGGCCTAAGAAACAAAACAATAAGAGAAAATAAAAGATGATCGCTACCACACAACATGAACATGGTTCAGATTTTGGTGATGAGACCAAGATTTCAGCCATGGTTACAAAAGGAAAAGAAATTGTTGCAAGCACTAGTTCATCACATAGTCAAAATGACACTCCAAATGAAGAGTCAAGAATAGAGTTGTTTCATGTTAGATTGATTTCAAATCATAAAAATATTGATACATTATTTGACAGTGGGTCACAGTCAAACTTGATTTCAGAAGACTTGATTAAAAAACTAAACCTTTAAATTGTACCTCATCATAAGCCATATCCATTGGGTTGGATAGTTAACAATGCAAACTTACAGGTTACAAGGAAGTGTTTATTCAAGTTCGCCATTACTGAAAAGTTCATTGATGAATTTGAGTTAGATGTAGTTCCACTTGACATCTCAGGAATAATTTTTGGTAGTCCTTATTTATATGATAGAAAAGCAGTATTTTATCACCATGACAACAAACCCATATTGCTCAAAAATGGGGTGGAGTAGTATTTTAGCAACTACAACCACCCTCCAAAATTTTGGCCTACACCAATTTCGGAGCCTCCCTTGAGAGTTTCACTTGATGACTGCACACACATGGGTTCGCTCCGTGAGCTCATGTGAGTCCCCGCATCCACCTTACTTGTTCATTTCATTCAATTTTCTGCATGCTGGTGTCTAAGTCATGCTTGCGGCCATGTTCTGGTTATGCTCGAAGTCTTCGCTTCGTATGTGCTTGTTGTGTTCGCTATGAAAGCATCTATTGCACTCACACACAGAGTCACATTTACTATTGCACAAGCATCGTCTCAATTAATGAACAGTCAATGACGAGTGTCGTGTTTGTCACTTGCACCGTCGGTCATTCATGTTTAACATGTGTGTCTGGATGGTTTGATTCATTTCATCGTCGAGTCATGTGAGTGTGTGTTTTCATGATCACCTATGCATCTTTCGATCATTCACACACTTAGTCATTTTTGTTGAAGTCCTGATGACCAAACTCCCCTCTGACATCCGAACCATCACCCCATCATTAACTCGATCAACTGTCAACCAGAACAGTGCAGAAGCACCAAGCTAGTATTTTCAAGCTGTGTTTCCCACAAACAGTTCAATCAACTTCCATGTTGACCACCTGGACAGTCGGACCCCGCAGTCACCTTGGGATTGACTCCCTTAAAAAATTACACAGGGGCCACTGACCTCACTCGCTCAACTAACTGAGGAAATTGCATAGAAAGTTCGGACAGACACCAAGTGCCCATCCCTATCTCCTTCAGAAAATTGCACAATTTTACCAGTCATTCATCCAGACAGTTGACTAGCTGCTCCTCTAATAAATTGTGTAGTTTTAATGAGTAGGCCTTCTGCTGTCCAGCAGTCCCCTCAGATCAGAAATTGTGCAAAGATGATCAGCAAGTCAGTTTCCCACTTTCAGTGCAATTTCCCCGCTAGCAACTCCTAGTAGCAGACTGCCAGTTCCCTCCATGAATTGTGCAGTTTTGGCTACCAGTGACTGAGTAACCAACTGCCAGTTCCCTATGGGAATTATGTAGTTTTGTCTGCTAGTGACACAAACAGCCAATTGCTAGTTCCCTCTGGGAATTGTGCAGTTTTGGCTGCCAGTCTCCCAGGCAGTTCCTTCGAAAAGCTACGCAATGTCTGCCTTCTGACCCTTCATGCAGCACGATATGCTCCTTTGGAAAATTGCGCAAATCTAGCTGTCCAGCCCTCGCTGCCCATTCGTTCCAAAAAATGCACAAAGCATGCCTGCCTTGCCTTCTTGTAGCCCGGACTGTCCCTCCCAAAATTTGTGCAATTTTTCCTCCCAGCTGAGCCATACCTCGCAAGCAATCACCGTTGACTTAGATTTCCCATCTCCATCACTCAATGACCCTTGTGCAGTTTTCATCAGCAATGCTCGGAGCCATCATCCTGCTTCACAACCTTACTCCTCTCCCAGTCGCCTGCATCCGAAATAATCATGTGTCATGGTAGAATAAAAGGTTTTGGATTTGATATCGTCTTGTCATGAGTGACTGCAGGTACAGGTACACCAACAAACATGGCAAGACAAAGAATGGAATGAACGAAGGGAGCACATGCAAAAGGACAGGTTCACCAACAGACAAATGAACGAAGCATGTGAAGCAGACGAACACAACGAACATGCACCTTCGCGAACATATGAGCTTGTCAAGCCTTCCAACATGCAAGCAAGGAACAACATGCTAAAGCTTCATCAGGTGAACCAAGCACCATCGAAGACTCCACGCACTTCACCATGTGGGGATGAAGCTATGATACACCATGAAGACATCCATTACCCAGCAGCACTGTGGTTCGACATGCACTCCAGCAACAGCACGAATGTACCAGCATTGCCATGTCAAGTCATGTCATGAGTTATGTTGCCCACATCTCCACTATGGGCTATGTTGTCAATCAATGTGATGTAACATGGAAGTCCAAGAGAGCCACTTGTTGAAAAAATAGTCATGGAAGCCAAATGGTCATGAGGGTAGTCGAATAGCCAAAAGGGTCAGTTTCACCCTTGGCTATAAATACTCCCCTCATTTGTACATGCAAAGGACTTTTCACCTCAACTCCTCCCACATATCCAAGAGAGTTTGTAATATTTTCTTTGAGGAGTAAGTAGTGGCTCCAACGCCCCGCAATCAGGGTTAGTGATGTATGGTGTAACGATGTGTCTTAGAACTTTTTCTTAATTCAGAATCCTATTAACAGTCCAACATGGTTTCACACATGTATTGTATCTGTTGTAACACTAATCTTTAACACTTGTAATGCATCTTGCTTTCACATGTGCTCTACATCTGAACTGGTCCATTTGTTGTAATGCATAATCTATTAATGGAAATGTGTTGTATATGTTGTTAACGTTGTCTCGCTCATGTAGACTCCTCTCCCGGACATTAGACAAACCTTTCATATGAAGCTTGTTGTAATAACCATTGTGCTTGTTTAGACTAATCTGTTGAGTGTTGTACGTGTTATCTTACCTTGTATTTTGTGACTGCCGCATCCATGTGGACTGCTCCTCCAGAAGTTGTGCATGTATTTTTGTGTTATGTGTTCCTAGTAGTGTTGGGACTGCTTCCAATCGACCTGTAACTCACTCTCACACTCTCCCTCGACAATGAAAGAAACATTGACACAAGTGACACTTACACTCACTAGGCACGTGAACCTCACTTCTCAAAGACAAAGCAAACCATTCTAATGTGCTGACAAGCAAGAGTTGAGGCATATCTTTAAGATAATAGCAACTGGGCCATCGTATCGGATGGGACTCCTACACTAAACGATGTGAGGTCTAGTTGGGACTTCATACCAAGGAGATCTGCTAATGTTGGCGGGTCCAACATCGTCAACAAGTACATAGTGAGAGCCCATTGCAAAAAGCTAAACATTTCTTTGGTTAATGTAGGGAAGATGAAGAGACTAGTAAATGCAAGTGAAAATTTTGCGCTTCTCATGATCAAGAAAAAGAATGATATTGATTATGAATATTTTGAAGTTTATGATGATAAATTGAAATCTTATTTGTTTGATGTGGTAAGAAAGCATGGTGAGATGTTTCAGGAACCAAAGGGGTTACCTCCCAAGAGGGGAATTTAGCATGAGATTCAGTTGCAACAAGATGTTCCACTTCCCAAAATTGGCATGTATCACATGTCTATTATGAAGAGATTGGAAATCAAAAACAAAATTCAATAATTGCTAAACAAAGGTATCATATGCCCATCTACTTTGCCATGTGGTTCGCTCATTGTCTTGGTGCCAAAAAAGGATGGAACTTGGCGCATGTGTGTGGATTTCCATGCACTGAACAAAATCACAATAAAGAATCATTATCCACTCCCAAGAATTGATGATTTACTTGATCAGTTGAGGTATGCAAAGTATTTCACTAATTTATACTTATGGAGTGGTTATCATCAAGTTCGGATAGTTGAAGAAGACATTTGGAAAACCGCATTTAAAACTAAACAAAGATTGTTTGAGTGGCTTGTTATGCCTTTCAGCCTTACAAATGCTCAAAATACTTTCATGAGGGTAATGAATGATGTATTGAGACCATTTCTAGATGATTTTTTCATTTTCTACTTAGATGATATCTTCATATTCGTCAAGTCAAGAGATGAACATGTCATGCATGTAAACAAAGTACTTGATGTCTTGAGAAAATAAAAGTTGCTTTTAAAGATGTTGAAGTGTGAATTTGGCAAGACTTCTTTAGTGTATTTGGGACACATTGTTAGAGGAGGTGAGCTAAAGATAGACCCCTCTAAGGTTTAGGTCATTTTGAATTGGACTAAGCTCAATACAGTTACAGAGGTAAGAAGCTTTTTAGGGGAAACACAATATTGGAGAAAGTTTATTGCTATTTTTTCTTCTATTGTAGCTCCATTACATGCATTGATAAGTGTCAAGAAAGTCTTCCATTGGGGAGATGTACAGCAGAAATCATTTGATGCTTTGAAGCAAAATAGAAGTTCAACACCGGTATTGGCACTTCCGGATCTTAGACAACCATTCGAGATTCAAACGGATGCAAGCGATTATGCCATGGGAGCAGTTATATTTAGCATGGTAAGCCATTTCATTTCATTTTGAACTATTTAATGGACCTGTAACTAACAATCCCACATATGACAAAGAACTTTATGCATTGGTAAAAAGTGTTAAGAAATGGAAGCACTATTTGATGGGGAAGGAGACCATCATCCACACCGACCATCAACCATTGAAGTACTTACAGTCATAGTCAAAGTTGCAGTAGTCATAACATTTCAAATGGATGGGTTTTCTACAACAATTTAATTTGGTTATCAAGTATAAAAAGGGAATCTGCAATAAGGTAGTTGATATGCTTTCAAGGCCTATTGTAAATTCATCTGTTATACTCAAGCATAATTTCATTTTGCATGAAAGTTACATAGAACAATATGCAAATGATAGTGACTTTCAAGAAGTATATGCAAGCTTGAGTCAAGGAAATCAAATTAAAGAGTTGGATTATCATGTACATAAAAGTTTGTTGTATCACTTGGGCAAGTTGTGTATTCCACAGGGAGAAAGAAACAGTATCATAAGGGAGGCACACACTTCATTGATTGTTGGACACTTCGGTGTAGGCAAGACATTAGCGAATCTTAAAAGATATTTTTGTTGACCACTCAAGTTGGATAATGTTTCTCGTTTCATAAGAGGATGTTCTTTATGTACTACAAGTAAGCCCAACAATAGGAAACTTGGTTTATATACTCCACTTTTGGTACCTTCACATCCATGGGAGAGTATCTCAATGGATTTTGTAGGAGGTCTTCCATTGTCAAGGAAAGGTCATGATTACTTATATGTAGTTGTATATAGGTTTAGAAAAATGTGCATTCTAACACCATGTTAAAAAAAAAACAACTGAACAAACAAATCATCTTTTCTTCCAAAACATTTGGGTTCATTTTGGACTTCCTACTTCTATTGTAAGTGATCAATATTCCCAATTTGTTGGGAATTTTTGGTCAAATTTGTGGGACATGATGGACACAAAGTTGAAGAAGAGTACAATCTTTCATCCACAAATAGATGGGCAAACCGAAGTGGTCAATTGGACAGTTATTCATCTTCTTAGAGGATATTGCGGAAAACATCCCAAGTTGTGGGATGAACAATTTCATTACATACAACATGCATACAACAGGGCAAAGCATTCTTCCACAAACACATCGCCATTTGAGGCATGTTATGAGTACTTGCCAAGATCGCCCTTGGACTTCATATTTGAGAATGTCGCCATCAATGCTCACAATGACATCGATAAGGCAAGGAAGTTAATAGAGCAAATTTAGTTGATACATCATACAATGTAGGAATAGCTTGAGAAAATTCAAAGCTGCTACAAGGCAAGGCATGACAAACATCGGGTTGATCACAAATTTCAAGTTGGCAATGAAGTTTGGTTATCTATTATAAAAGAGAGACTTCAAGGGCAAGGTAAAAAGCTTAAGCCAATCCATTATGGTCCTTTTAAAATTCTAGAAAAGATTGGTAACAATGCATTTAAGCCTGATTTTCCTCCTTATATGCAAATATACTCTGTTGTTAATGTTGAGATTTTGAGATTGTTTGAGCCTCCTTTGATTGATGATCAAGGAGATCATGCTTAGTTGCCATCAATAGATGATTTCTCACCAGAATATCTTGATGAACTTCAGCAGGATCTCATACTTGACAAGAGAACCAAGACTTCAAAGAGAAGGGATGTCCAATACCTTGGTGTGGGACTCAAGGGACAAAAACCTTCTCAAGCCAAATGGCTCCAAACCGAGAAGGTGAGGGAGTTGTACCCTCACCTGTTGAACAATTGATAGTATATTTTGGGGTCCAAAAGGCTTCTAGTGGGGAGGAATGATCAGGTGCTCAATATTTAGCTCAAAAATCAAATTTATCATAATGGCTCGAAACCTAAACGACCGCGTCTATCTTGGAAAAATGATACTAACGCAACTCGTTTTGTTGAAAATCGAGTTTGTATGAGAAAGTTATTATGTTTTGATCGCTTTGCTAAACAGGTGAAATTTACAAAAATACATGCCCAATCACTGCATAGTTAGTACTCCGTACTATTGACGTTGCAGGTGACTAGGCATGGTCAATGCATGGCAATAGCGAACCAGGGATGCACAAGTGGCATTATCTGGTTGGGTTGTACAGGTGATTTGTTGGCGCATTCTTATTGGTGGATTTTTGAACCAATAGAAGAATGCCACGTGGAAAGCCCAGAGGCTGCCACATGGCACCTCCCAAAGGTCGGATTGGTGGTATTTACAGTGAAGCAAAATATATCGCAGAAGTTGGGGTCGAACCCACGACCTCCCGCACACAAACTATATGCCTTAATTATCTTCTCTAGACAATGTTTCTTACCCATTAAGTTCGCGACATATATTTGAAATGTAAAGGTTTGGAGGTTGGCGATTAGGGGAGGGCCAGCCCAAATTCCAACCCTCCCCCCATGTGAACACCATGTAAAAAACCGCAAACAGATAAGGTTGTAGTAACCTGACGGTTCGGCAAATTGCAACACTCTGCAACTTCACATGTGAACACGACACCACAAACACCAACGATTAGTCGTTTGACAGTTTTGGCCAACTGTTAATGCAATGGTTATCGCATGTGAATAATGCCATAACCCCGGCGATCAAGTTAACAGACTCCTCCAAAACCACGACATTAACTTCTCATGTGAACAGTCTATTAAACCGTCGAACGCTACGGTCCTAGTTAGTGCTAAACCAGGATTAAATAATTAAGCGCATATAAGCCTTGTTTAAATACGATTTAAACTGGTGGTGAATTTTGTGGTGCCCCCAAATTTGGGCATGCCACCAAATTTAGCGGGGCTAACTGGAGATATTCCAGAATTAGAGGAGAAAATGTAGGAAAAGACTGGCTGAACACTAGAGAAGCCAATTTTCGACCAAATTGAGCTCAGAAAGAGGTGTTCTTAGCTAATTTGAACATTCTAAACACATCGGTACATGTACTAGGAACCATAGAGCTTTGTAAAATAGAATTTTTCCACATTGAACTAATATAGAGGCCCAAGCCATGGAAGATGGACCAAGGAGATGTAGCCCAGGAGGGGTGAACTCCTTCATCAAAACACTGTGTTAATGTATCTCTTTGATGGTTTTTGTATTGTGAATGTTTGTTGTTCAATATTTGTTTTGAAGCTATTTTTATTATGAATTTATTTTTAAACTCAAGGAAATTTACCTGATTGTATGCACAAACAACTAAGGAAACCTCAGCACAAGAAGCAATAAGCAAGCACAAGTTTATAAATATGTAATTTTTATTAGCACAACAAAACTAATCATACAAAAACAGATCAAGAATGATGGGGGTGAGAACCACCATTTCCCCCTTTTGGGGGTAGGGGTGGGTTCGCAACAATATGTTGTTTTTGCTACTATTGTTGGGCATGGAAAGGGTTATTAAGGACAACATGTTGGAATTATGACACAAGTTTGGCACTATGGCACATGTGTTGTCCTTGATGGCAACGCACTCAGGTGGCAGATCACAGTTCAGGCTCTCAGAATGGAAGAAAAATTCATATACGCAGGTTACTTTTAACCAGGTCGCGTATATACACAGTATTGATGATAAAAAGTCGCGTATGCATATACACGCACTTTCATGCACGGAAAAGTGCGTACATATGGGAAAGATTATTTTTGGGTCCATGGTAATTGGACCTATGGTTTTGGACCTTGGTATTCCGTCCAAAATATTGAACCCAGGTATTGGGTCCCTAGTATTGGTTATCTATGGTTTTGGGCCATGGTTTGAGTAAGGCCAAGACTATAAAAAGGAGGAGATCATTTGGCAAGGAAATTGACTCAAGTATTGAATATCTCATGAGGAGCAAGATCTGGAATACTGGTGATTGGTTTATGGTGCATAGCTGGATCTGAATCAAGGAGGAACCTAAGCGTTACAAGATGGATAAGTTCTATTGATGGGTCAAATCTCAAGGCTTGAATAGTAGTATCTTTGTGTGATTTTGATCTATTATATTTGACACATGAATTGATCTATGAATCTGATAATATAGGTATAATTAATGCTTGAATACTTGAAAAGGGAAAATTGTCTTTCATAGATTTGTACGTAGGTTCGGCGCAGCAAAGGCGCGTATACACGCTGGTTCAGTAAATCAAAGAAGCGTATACACATGTTTCCCTTTATACAGAAGCGTATGCACGCAGGTTCCTCATCTTGAAGTAGCGTACGTCTCATTAAATATGTTTTAGGTACTTCGGTTTATTGCTGCAGTATTCTCGGTTTAGGATTGGTGTCTGGTTAGTGTTATTATTCTGGTTACAGCATTCAGAGAAGTGATTGCTTGATTCAGTATTGGGTTGTACAAAGAAGATTGGTTGATGCAGATATACTTGATGTTTGATTGATTTTATTCATGGATCCAGTCTGAAAATTTATGAAACGTGGTCCCTGAAAGAAAGAGAAGGTTGCAGCCTTTTGTAGGTCAGCACCTACGTACTAGTACATCAGCTAGTACAAGAGCTAAGGGGGTTGTAGCTCCCTTCCAGGAGAAGCTGGAGAACGAGAGAAGGTTGTAGCCTTTTGCAGGTTGCAGCCTACGTATTGGCATAAGACTACACCAGTACAGAAACATTGTAAGAAGAAGTTTCTAATTGAAAGAAGATAGAGACAAATTGCAGCAGGTTGGTTTCACCCACATGGGGTTTCCACCTTATATCTTGTGTTCTTGTGTGTGACTATCTGCTCTATTTTTTTGTTCCTGGTTACTATTTATATGGTTCTAACACACATATTTATGATCACATCTGAAGAATAAATTAAATTATAAGTCTGCAACTTATACGCTAGTTTCATTAACTGAAGTTGCATATATACACTGTTTCCACTAACTCAAGTAGCGTATACAAATTTGTGTATGAAATGAAAAATAATTGACTTGATAATATTGATTCACCCCCCCTCTCAGTATTATTTCCAACAATTGGTATCAGAGCAGGTCCTTCAGAAGAAGCTTGATAGCTTGAAGGAAGATCTATCATCATGAGCAACTATGAAAAGGAGGCATCGATCAGGCCACCAATTTTTGATGGGAGCAACTTCATCTATTGGAAGGTAAGAATCACAACCTATCTTCAATCTCTTGGTACAGAAGTTTGGGATATCATAGAAACGGGATACACATTTCCATCAGAAACTCCTATAGATACGGCTGGTAAAAAGCAATATGAAACAAATGCAAAGGTTGTCAATACTCTATTAGGGAGTCTATCTCAATCAGAATTCGTCAAGGTATGCAGCTCAAAACCGCAAAAGAAATATGGGACAAGATCGTTCTGAGCTATGAAAATCTCATAATGCACAATGATGAAAGTGTGGCTAACTATTTACATTGATGAGATTGTTAACTATATGAAAAACTTGGGTGAATAAATCAAAGATATTTGTTTTGGTTGAAAAGGTTCTAAGATCTTTGTCTTTTAAGTTTGATTCAAAAGTTTCTACCATAGAAGAAAAGTAGGACCTACAGAGGATTACCATGTCACAGCTGCACGGAATCCTGACTGCTTACGAAATGAGGAAAGGGGGACCATCAGATAGGAGAGAAGTTGCATTCAAAGCCTCAGGAAAAGGAGATTACAATGAGTCAGGACATATGTCAGAAGGAGAGGAAGAATCAAACTTTTTCAAGCACCTTCAATGGGGAACTGGAAGATTCATAGGTAAGCCACCTTTCAAATGCTTTGCTTATGGAAGAGTTGGTCACTATGCTGCCAAGTGTCCTCATAAAGATAAAGGTAAGGAACTAGTTAGATGGAACAGAAAACAGAATGTAAGTAAGAAGAGCTATTATACACATGAAGACAGTGATATATTTTCAAATAGTGATGAAGATGAACAATGTAATGATGATAGACTTTTGATGGCCTTTGAAGATGATGATTTCTTGGATGCTATAAATGAAGAAGGTCTTTATGAAGAAATTTCTAAACTTAAAATTTGCTTAGAAGAAAAGAATATGATTATAGATACTCTAACATTCCAACTTTCTGGAAGAGAAAAACATAATGAAAAGTTAGAATGTGAAATTGTGGGACTTAGAAAAGAAATTGAGAAAACAAAATACCTTAATCTTAGATTTGCTAAAGGATCTGAAAATTTAAATAAGATTATCAATGTACAATGTTCTCCTCTAATCATGATAGGTCTCTGATATTCTGAAGAAGCATCTCAAGCACAGAAGCCATCCACCTCCACAAGTTATCTTGATACAGCAAGGAAAAGTGAACAAGTTGACAATCGACAGCAAAGGCATAATGCAGATCACCAGGTAAAACAATTTACTTCAAGGATAAACAGAGATCACCAAGTAAATCAGGGGCAATATACATCAAGGATGAACAAAAGCTACAACCAACCGTAGGTAAATCATTCCCAATTTTCCTCAAGAATGGATGTCAATGGAAACTACAATCATTTAGGTGGTAGGTTTGATAATCGCAAGAATTTCTTCAATGGCCAATGTTTCTCTTGTCATAACTTTGGACACAAAGATGCTCAATGTGTTGCCTACAAGACCATCATGACTAAAGAAGCTCAAAAATAAAGAAATATGACTGGGATCATGAAAATAACCTACAATAACTTTTCTGCTCTTGAAAATGAAATAGAATGTTCTATTTGTAACAACTTCAGGCATGAAGATTCTGAATGCAGGAGTAGGTTCTGACAAACAACTCAGAAAGAGCAAGCTTCATTGAGTCCCAAAACATGGAGAAAGAAAGAACTACAACCAGAAAGATGTGGGATAGCCTTATATGTAGAAGAACAGGAAAATCAGTGGTACATCGACAATGGATGCTCAAAACATATGACAGGTGATAAAGAAAAACTTCAGTCATATAGCGCCTTAGAAAAGCAAAGGAAAGTCTCATTTGGAAATGACACCCCTGCAGTCATAAAAGGTAAAGGTTCTGTTCGTTTGAAAGAGAAGGTCAAAGCTGGAAATGTTATGTATGTTGATGGCTTAAAGCATAATCTACTTAATGTCAGTCAAATGTGTGATCAAGGAAATGAGGTAATATTTCGATCAAATGGATGTATTGTTCGTGAGCTTGATACAGGAGAAACAGTACTCAAAGGCATAAGAACTCCAAATAATTTATACATACTCAAGGGTGGACAACAACAATGCTATCTAAGCAAGAATGATGAACACTGGCTATGGCACAGAAGATTGGGGCATCTAAGCTTCTCTCAGACAAGGAAAGCATGCAAATATCAGGTGGTTCGTGATCTCCCTAACATTAGAATTCCAGACAATACAATATGCAAATCATGTCTGTTTGGTAAGCAAACTAGAACTAATTTCCCTGAGAATGAAGGATCAACTAGCAGGCTACTTAAACTTGTCCATACTGATATATGTGGTCCAACTAGGAAGAGGTCACCTCGAGGAGAAGAGTACTTCATATTGTTCATTGATGACTTTTCAAGGATGTGTTGGATAGGACTTATGAAGTATAAAGATGAAGCTTTCGAAAATTTCAAAGCATTCAAAGCCTTGGTTGAAAACGAATTAGATCGCAGAATCAAATGCCTCAGGTCTGATTGAGGAGGGGAATTTACCTCGGATGAATTTTTCGATTTTTGTGAAGAAGATGGAATAAGAAGGGAATTCTCTACTGCAAGGACTCCTCAACAAAATGGAGTATTGGAAAGGATGAACAGAATGGTTCAACAAATGGCTCATGCTATGCTTGATGAGTCTGGAACACCCGCAACCTTCTGGGGTGAAGCCACATTTGCTACAATTACTATTCTCAATAAGACAAACGTCCGAGTAAATGGCACTCAAACTCTTCATGAACTTTGGTATGGTAAGACTCCCACGGTAAAATACTTCAAAATTTTTGGAAGAAAATGCGACATCAAAAATACTGATGAAAACCTTGGCAAGTTTGAACCTAGATCAGATGAAGGCATTCTTCTTGGTTACTCTTCCCACAGCAAAGCATATAAGTGTTACAATAAAATGCTTGGAAAATTTGTTGAAATATTGATGTAGTGGTTGATGAAGAAGGAAACACTCCTAGGCAAGTAAAATCTGAATATTTTGAAGATGATGAGGACTATTCTTCAACATCAAATCAGATTCATGATGAAGAAGAAACCCATGAGGCACCAGAAGAACAGATAAGGATGGAAGAAAAGACTCGATCCAGGTACATTCAGAAGAATCATCCAAAAACTCAAATTTTGGGACAGAAAGAGGCAGGTGTGCAAACAAGAAGAACCATTTCAGAAGCTTCAAGCTATCTAGCATTGCTCTCCTCCACTGAACCACAAAATGTAAGAGAGGCATGCAAAGATGAATGCTGGGTCAAGGCCATGGATGAAGAACTTGAGCAGATTGAAAAGAATAACACTTGGGAGTTGGTTCCTAGACCAAGAGATAAGAATGTCATAGGGACAAAATGGATATTCAAAAACAAGCTGAATGAAAATGGAGAAGTTATTAGAAACAAGGCCAGACTTGTTTGTAAAGGGTATGCTCAACAAGAAGGTATAGACTTTGAAGAAAAAAAATTTCCAGTTGCTAGACTTGAGGCTATAAGAATGTTCATTGCTCTCTCTAGCTTTCAGAAGTTAAAAGTATTTCAAATGGATGTGAAATCTGCCTTTTTGAATGGGGACCTAGAAGAAGAAGTGTATATTGAGCAACCAGATGGATGCATTCTTGGAAATGATCCAACACTTGTATGCAGACTCAAGAAGGCACTCTATGGTCTTAAACAGGCTCCAAGGACTTGGTATTATCGTCTGGACAAATACCTCCATCAACAAGGTTTTTCAAAAGGATCAGCAGATAGCAATCTATATATAAAAATTGATAATGATAAATTGCTAATACTTGTTGTGTATGTTGATGATATCATCTTTGGCAGCAATGAAGAAGCCATGAGTCAAAACTTTGCTTTGGTGATGCAGAAAGAATTTGAAATGTCCTTGCTTGGTGAACTAACATATTTCCTTGGTTTACAAATCCAACAAAATAAAGTCGGTATCTTTTTATCACAAACCAAGTACCTAAAGCAGATCTTGAAGAAATATGGCATGGAAGATTCGAAATCGGTATGTACCCCTATGGTAACAGGATGCAGCCTCAGCGCTAATGATGAATCAGCAGCAATACATCAACCAACCTATAGATCCATGATTGGTAGTCTGCTCTATCTAACAGGTACTCGGCCAGACATCATGCATGCAGTGGGAATAGTTGGAAGATTTCAGGCAAATCCAAAGGAAGCACACCTTCAAGCAGTTAAGAGGATTTTCAAATATCTTCAAGGAACACAAAACTATGGCTTATGGTATCCTAGAGATGCAGATCTTACACCTCATGCATATACAAATGCAGATTGGGCAGGAAGCGTGGATGACATAAAAAGCACTAGTGATGGTGCATTCTTTATGGGTTCCATATTAGTATCTTGGTTCATCAAGAAACAAAGTTCAATTGCTTTATCTACAGCTGAAGTAGAATATGTGGTTGTTGCATCTTGCTGCACACAACTCCTTTGGATGATGCAAACTTTGCAAGATTTTCAAATCACTTGTACTCCACCTATCTCCATCTTTTGTGACAATACAAGTGCAATCAGTGTTTCAAAGAATCCTGTCATGCATTCTAAGACTAAGCACATACCTATCAAGTATCATTTTCTCCTGGAACAAGTGCTTGAACAAAAGGTCAAATTGAAGTATGTTCCCTCTAAGGAACAAGTTGCTGATATACTCAACAAACCACTGCCCAGGGAGACATTTGAATACCTCAGACAGAAGCTAGGAGTAGTTGATGCATCATCTTGTCGTTAAATCTTGTCTGTTTCAGAGAAAAGTGGTTGTATGCGAGTTTCATGAGATGGATACGCGTACATACGCCGGTTTATGTGGATACAGTCACGTATATGTTGGTTGAAGACAAACAGTGGGCCAGGCTCTGAGAGAAAAGAGTCCGATATGGGTTCAATTTCACAGTTGCTTTTGGTTTCAAATGGAACAAGATGCAAAGGGAGAACATGGTTGTCGGTCTAAATGATGATTGACAGATGCTGATGATGATAACTGTTGATAACCTTCACAGTCTTGGTATAGATATTTCATCTCTATGTCATGTATTTATTTTCTTATCAAGGTCATGTAATGGCCTATCTTGGTTTCCCCACTATGCATAGGATGGATGATGTAATTTTCTTGTTTTATCTTGTGTAAACTGCTAATGTATCCCCACTTGGTTGGCTGGATGAGTCAATAACTAGTATATCCCCATTTGTTTGGGAGATGGATGTATGTATGAGTCTTTGGTGATAGGAATGTCGCTTCGGATGTATAGAGTCATGTTCTTTCTTATAGAGCATTTTTTGCAGACCTAGCCTACAGTCAGGGGGAGCATGGACAGCACAGCAGAGCAGAGGTTTCAGCATGTACTCAGGGGGAGCATATCCCTTTTCCCTTGATGTCAAAGGGGGAGAATGTTGGGTTGCCATCAAGTCCAAAGGGGGAGATTTTTGGCATTATGACACGGGTTTGGCACTATGGCACAGGTGTTGTCCTTGATGGCAACGCACTCAGGTGGTAGATCACAGTTCAAGCTCTTAGAATGGAAGAAAAATTCATATATGCAGGTTACTTTTAACTAGGTCACGTATATATGCGGTATTGATGATAAAAGGTCGTGTATGCATATACACGCACTTTCATGCACGGAAAAACACCTACATATGGGAAAGATAATTTTTGGGTCCATGGTAATTGGACGTATGGTTTTGGACCTTGGTATTGAGTCCGAAATATTGAACCCAGGTATTGGTTCCCTAGTATTAGTTATCTATGGTTTTGGGCCATGGTTTGAGTAAGGCCAAGACTATAAAAAGGAGGAGATCATTTGGCAAGGAAATTGACTCAAGATCTGGAATACTGGTGATTGGTTTATGGTGCATAGCTGGATCTGAATCAAGGAGGAACCTGAGCGTTACAAGATGGATAAGTTCTATTGATGGGTCAAATCTCAAGGCTTGAATAGTAGTATCTTTGTGTGATTCTGATCTATTATATTTGACGCATGAATTGATCTATGAATATGATAATCTGGGTATAATTAATGCTTGAATACTTGAAAAGGGCAAACTGTCTTTCATAGATCTGTACGCAGGTTCGGCGCAGTGAAGGCGCGTATACACGCTGGTTCAGTAAATCAAAGAAGCGTATACGCATGTTTCCCTTTATACAGAAGCATATGCATGCAGGTTCCTCATCTTGAAGTAGCGTACGTCTCATTAAATATGTTTTAGGTACTTCGGTTTATTTCTGCAGTATTCTCGATTCAAGATTGGTGTCTAGTTATTGTTATTATTCTGGTTACAACATTCAGAGAAGTGATTGTTTGATTCAATATTGGGTTGCACAAAGAAGATTGGTTGATGCAGATATACTTGACGTTTGATTGATGTTATCCATGGATCCAGTTTGAAAATTTATGAAACGTGGTCCCTGAAAGAAAGAGAAGGTTGCAGCCTTCTGTAGGTCAGCACCTATGAACTAGTACATCATCTAGTACAAGATCTTAGGGGGTTGTAGCTCCCTTCTAGGAGAGTTGGAGAATGAGAGAATGTTGTAGCCTTCTGCAGGTTGCAGCCTGCATACTGGCATAAGACTGCACCAGTACAGAAACATTGTAAAAAGAAGTTTCTAATTGAAAGAAGATAGAGACAAATTGCAACAGGTGGTTTTCACCCACATTGGGTTTCCACCTTATATCTTGTGTTCGTGTGTGTGACTGTCTGTTCTATTTTTCTGTTCCTCGTTACTGTTTATATGGTTCTGACACAGATTTATGATCACATCTGAAGAATAAATTAAATTATAAGTCTGCAACTTATACGCTAGTTTCATTAACTGAAGTTGCATATATACGCTGTTTCCACTAACTCAAGTAGTGTATACAAATCTGTGTATGAAATGAAAAATAATTGACTTGATAATATTGATTCACCCCCCCCTCAGTATTATTTCCAACACAACAGGGGTCCTATAATCCTTTTGGGCAAGAAGATCGGTGCACTCTTGTAAATGAGAAGATTTGTAGGTTAAATGATCCTCACCACAATCTTACAAGGAAACTTAACTACTTTCTCTTTTCCCTTCTCATATTTAGTAGCACCGGGTGCTTTCAATGATTAGGTAGTTTGGGTAGGTTGTTTCTCTTCAGAAGGAGTGGTTTTTTTCTTACCGTTGGGTTTTTGTGCATAATACACAATGTTGATCGCATTGGTTGGAGGAGTAGCAGAGTGATTTGTTGTAGACGAGGTGGGGGCAGTAGTAATAGACAACTTAAAAATTTACCTACTTAACAATTTTACAATAGTTCTGGTGGTAGCACCGACAAGACCGTTAGTGTGTGGACCAACTTTTTGTGTGGAAGGATTATTGGAAGTTTGGGGAGCATGAGGTATCAAGTCATAATCATGTCAGATTACAATTAAATAAGGTCTAGATGTTGGGCACGTCGAATAACTTGGTCTTCCATAACTGCTCGGGACATGGCATCGTCCTTCACAATGGCAGGTAGAAGAGGTTTGCAAAACCAATCCACTAATAAAAAATCTATAATATGGGCCTTTACTAACCTTCGTTGTTGTCTCCATTCATGGATATGATCGGAGATGCGAGTAGAGGTTTTTTGGCGCAAGTGGTCAAAATTTTCATTCCAGTTTCATAGCGAATAGATAACTGGAAATGCTTGAGAAATTACGTGGGGAGGGTGTTAAAATTGTTAACCGAGGTGTGTGGTTATTCAGTATACCAGTTAACAACATTTCCAATTAGGGTACACAAGAAAAGCCTGATCTGGATACTATCGTCAATCATAGAATTGGAAACACGCCAAATACGGTATGTAGTGATGTGTGTCGTCGGGTCATCTCTCTGTTTTCCCTCAAATTTCAAAATGTTGGCAAGAATTTTGTGTTGGGTTGGGAGTCAAAGAATTTTATGGTTGATGGGATCATTTTTCAATTTGTACAAATATGGTATATCGAGGTAGAAAAAAATGTAAATGGGGTAGGTGTGATCAAATCTGACCATGGAAGGGAAGGACGACCAGAAGGACCAGAAGGTACACCCATCATTTGGTTTATGGCAGGGTACTAGGTGTGATAGGATAATAATCTCCTTGAGGTGGGGGTGGGGTCATATAAAGTGGCAGGCCATAAGGTATGCCCCCAACCTGAGGAAATTGACTACCAAACTAGTTGTGTCGATGAGAAAGTGATTCTACAAAGAGAGAGTAATCAACTTTGTTTCCAAAATAAACAATCCTAATGAAATATATAACACGTCAAAGAAGATGTAGACAATCACACTCAAATTAACAACTCACTAATGAACTAAAAAAAAATCCAAATGAACATAAAGTTTTTTTTTTTCTTTTTTCTTTCAATGATGCAACTAAGTTATATTTTCAAAAGAAAAATGATGAATGTAGTTAGAAAAATCAAAGCTTCATGAATTAAAGACCTCAAGATTAACATACAAGCAAAGCTCTTAAATGCAATCCATGGCTAGGGTGAAAGACAAGTATTAAGATTGTAACACAAGTTTCTATGCTACACAGAGCGTTAAAACTAGGGGTAACGCATTGTTCAGAAGGGTATCCAATGTTATAATGAACTGAAATACACTAGGAGGGGGCGTTATAGTGACTTTGCTTAGGAAAAAAGTCAATCTAGGTCAAAACAGAGGCTAATATTAGCTAAACCATCATGCAAACATATAAATGACAGGAACCTAACACTGAAAAGACTATAGAGATGATATCTAGGAGATAAAATCAAAACTTGGAACCGAAAACTCTCCCCAGTGGAGTCGCCAATTTTGTTGTAGGGAATTAATCTCGGTTGGACAAACTAGAAAACCCCATTAGGTTTTCCAGGAAACCTAAGACAATCAAATCAAAGGATATACTAAGTCATGGTTTGACCCATTCAATGAAGTAAACAATAAGATATAAATGACAAAGCGAAGGTGAAGGATTGCCTTTTGATCCTTTTGTGTAGATAAGTTGGAGTAGTAAGTGCGGTTGAGAGACTATCCCAACCATCTCCAAAGATCAATCTTGTACACAAAAGAGAGCAAACATAACCTTTATAGCATATAAAAATTATTTAATCCAAAGCTTAAATAAATGAACAATAATACACCATTGAACATACAAGTATTAAACCATCTTCCAATTTATCATTAAATAAACACAAAAAGAATGAATAATAGACAATGATATGGAAGAAACTATGGTAGATCTATATTTTAAATATGTATAAGAGAGATTACAACCATAATTAGTTGCAACATGACCTCCTCTGTCTCCTAACTCTTATACCTCTCTCTCAAAATGAATATCTCGACAACATAACAATACATTAATTTTGATCCCAATTTCAATGGCTTAGCCTCTAATTTATAGGTAGAGGGAGGCTATGAATATTTCCAATTTCTCCTTCATATGCATTTTTGGAAAAATCTATGGAATGGAAGATGTTTACCCAGCTTTGTTTCTTTTTCTCGCTTTAGTCTACTTTGTTACGATAAGAAACATCTATGGATGAGTGTGAGGCAAACCCATTCCATATTTTTAGAGTTCAATGGAGTGAACTAGGGTGTCACAGTCAGTTAACACATGTTTCTTACCGGTAGATGTGTGAAAGTTTGATAACACGGGTTTAATGAGGCAATCATGCACAACTAGTTAGGGTAACGCATGTTTAAGTGAACAAGTGTCATGTTATAATGCTCTGATGCAAGAATAAAGTGTGTGTTATAGTCTCAGAAGACCATAAATAAGGATTTATTCCAAGAAAAAGCACAATATTCTCCTTTGAGCTTATGAGGAGGTATTTTCATGGATAACATATTGTTCATGCTTCAAACATTATTCTGTGTAGACTGTGAACATGAACAAAAACAAGAATTGGTACCATCACAAGATCTAGAGATAAAGGAGACTACTCGAACAAAATATTGTCATGCATTGGCCGACATTAATACTCCATAAACCCTCAAGATAGAAGGATATATCAAAAATAAAAGTTTATAGTTTTTATTAATTCAAGGAGTACCCATAATTTCATTAATACAATTTGGAAAAACTTCTATGTTGCTTTGTATATCCACACCAAAATTTCAAGTAATAAATCCAGATGGGGGTGCCATAAGTTCAAGAAAGTGAAATAGTATTAAGTTGAATAAGGGTGAGTATTTATTGGAAAGTCTTTTGATGGCAATCCAAATGGGTCATTGTTGATCTCTTTTATATTAAGGAAAAAAAAGAACCTCCTACGAATTGTTTTTGTATTCCCTCTACATTTATATAGAGGTGAATCACACCCTAATATGCATATAAATTGAATATTAAAGATTAAGGATTCAACACATGCACCTTAATGAGTGGACTAGGTTTTATTCAAAGTAAAGAATAAAATAATAATAAATAAATTATAATCTCACAAATTCATTCCACATAATGTAAAACACGTGATGAAACATATTTGAAACAAATTCAGATAGAGGGAAATAAAAAGCATTGGTCCATACACTCAAGGAACTATAAAATGATATCACGCATTTGAAATCATAAGAGCATGGGAAATAATTCATTAGACTCCTACTTCTTATTTGAAAATTAAAGTTTCATAATCACAATTGAAATGATTTCCTTAAATAAGATCTCTCCGAGAGTTGAAAAATAATTTATGGACTTGAAGTCTTATAATAAAGTTAAGCACATAAAGCATTGTCACAAAATCTTGTTACTTAATCATAAAAATAAAATACATATGTCCCCAAGGGACTAGGATTAGGCTCATGTGGAAAAACATTAATGATAAAGGTACCTGGAACAAAGAGAGAAAACACAGTCAGGGATTGGCTTTAGAAAACATGCATGTTATGAAACCAGCTCAAGAAAAGATAGAAAAGATAGATCGCCTTAGAATTCAGCCTCTTCGAGGGGGCAACCTCCTTTACATTACATAAATGAACAATTCTTGGATGATACAAATGAAAATACCTCCTTTCTATATATAGGGGTCTAAGGGGTCATAATGTAATCAGAGCCGACATAACAATAATAATGTAAGGGCACAATAATAACAATAGTGGGCTTCTATGGGGCACAATAGTAACAATATGGGCACTGCATGGGTACATCAATATAATAAGGGGGTTGTAATAATAACAATAAGGGGTTACACTAGTAGTATAGGGGTCTAACATACTAGTTCTCCTACAAGATCCCTTGATTTACTATAGGATCTTATAGATTTACTATACGAAATTATCGTTCATTAAATGACCAAGAAAATCAAATCCAAATTGGATGGAAAAAAAATATTTATTGACTAGGATGTCTTAGGTCCCCATTCCAAGTGGACTCGCTCAAAAATACCTATGTTAACCCATGCTAAAAAATAGCAGAAAATTACTAGTCTAAAAATCAGAAATTTAAGAACTAGTGAGCTAGTAAATCCATCAAATGTGTAATTTAATCGAGTGAAAATGCAATGAGATAATTTTTGTTATGAACTAGAATGTTTTTTTGATCTAATGCAAGTGGAAACAACTTGATTGATTCTTGTTATCATGCTCTGAAAAATAGCATAAATTTACTGCTATTTGCTACAAATGAGTTCTAGAAATCTAGATTTGGGAATAAAAAAACTAATCCAAGTAGCTCAATGATTACTATGACCTTCCAAAGCTTTTCCACTAATGAAATGATGCTTGTGATCCTACAAAAGAACTTACATAAACCATTTAACTCAATCCTACAACAACAAAGCATTAATACTAAATGCAGAAATAGAAAGAAACAAAAACAAGAGATGCATGTGAATAAGAAGTGAAACGAATAAAAACAAATGATACAAAAGGGATTTGAGGCTCCTAGAATGGCCAAGCCCAAGAAAACTCAGAAGCCTATGGAGGAGAACAAGATTTAGAATCTGAACATGAGACCAATCTTCATTATTTTCATCAATACAATTACATCCCTGCAAGAAAATACAATGGAGCTACAAAAATACAAGTTCTCTCTGCATTAACACTAATGCAAATATATCCCTAGAGGAAAATTCAACTTGGTACTTATAAAAAATTATTAGGAATCATTCCCCATGAATGTAGGAATCATTCCCTACCAAAATCCCTTGCTTAGTGGATCTGGTTCTCAATACTAGGAATCTGCATTAAATGATAGGGAACACACTCGGGGAAAAATTTAGGGGCTAATGTTTGTAGGTGAGCTAATTTTCCATTCTTTTTCTAAAAAAAAAGATTCGTCAATCTCCATTTTTTTCTAAAAGGATTCGCCCAAATTTTATAGTACACCATTATTTTACCATAGAAATCGCTAAATATTATCTCGAATAATATAAAATCA
>APFE030196944.1:3208-35433 GCA_000404065.3 Pinus taeda | reverse complement strand
TACCCAAGGATTGTAGCCATTGGACTCCTAGTACAACATCAACACCTCCCATTGGAATGGAAAGCATTGGGCTAGTCATTACCTATTATCCCATGGATAGCTTGATATTATGGCACTTTCCAGAGCAATTTATTGTTCCTCCATTTGCAACCATCACATGACACTCTGGTGCTGGATATAGGAAGCAACTCAATTATTTTGCTACCTTACAATGAATAAAATTGTGCGTACTTTTTGAATCAATCAACAAAATTACATTTCTCTTATTGATTTATCCTTCTATCTTGATGGTTTGAGGAGTGGTAATTCAAACCAATGCATTACAAGATATGGTCAGATTCGTTTCTTCTTTATCTAGGGTTTGTTCCTGGAGTATATCCTCTTCTTTTGTTCTTTCTTTCTCCTTTTCTTCGTCCTCTTCACAATCTATATAGAATAATTTCTTCTCAACACACTTATGACCTTTAGTATATTTTCTATCACAACTGTAACAAAGCTCTTTTGCTCTTTTTTCTTCCAATTGTTGCGGTGTCAACCTTATAGGTTGTGGAAGACTAGGGGCAACAACACTTCCATGTTTATAATTGTGAGTGGTATGCTTCTTGGTTGCCATAATTTTGCTTTACATTTTTCTTGCTAACCTGAATGCCTTTTCTAATGAATAAGGTTCCTAGAGGCGAACACCATGTTGGATATTATATTCTAAATTTCCGATGAACACGTCGATCCTATGCTCCTTTGGAATATTTTTTAACCTTATGTTCTGTCAGAGTCGGTCTAGTCAGTCCCCCGTTAGAGATCAAAACTCTTTATGCATTTCATGTTTAGGTGTCCCGCTCCATTCACCTAGCTGCATTCCACTAGGGGCATGCCATAATCTGACGGAGAAGGTCATGGTAGTCATTCCCCCTCATGTTTGGCTCTTGTTGGCTCAGGTCTTTTGTCAATAATCATCAAAGTCCATGACAGTAAAGGTCTAGTCCTTTAAAGGACAAAAGTCATTTTCAATGTTTAGGTCTAGGGATGCATCAATTTGGTATTTGAACATGTCCAGTAAATCCATGCAGGCCAGAGTGAGGCCCTTACATAGTTATGGTTCAGAGAGATTCATCGTCATATGGATAGACTTTAACTCTTCTTCAAAATTCTATTTTGAAGAAAAGTCAAACAATGTCATTTATGACAAAATTTTCAAAAAAGTCGTTAGTTGATTTCTTCAGATGCAGTTATGGTTTCCATAGCCAAATGTCCTGTCGTGAAATCCCTGCAATGAGTGCCGAAAATTTCATCATTTGAGCTAAAATTTCAAAGGAAAAGTGAAAATCAGTGTGTTTTAAAGTTAGTGAAAAAGTGTCAAAACACAACATTAGAAAATAGGGTTTTCAAGGAAGCAAAAATTAAACCCATCTCTCCGAAGGCTATATATATAATTTTTCATCAAAATCAAAGCCATTGTGCTATTACAAGCCTTGGAGAAATATTGCAAAGGTCTGAGTGTGCAATTGTGAGCGTTTGAGTGAGTTGGAGGCAGTTTTAGAGGGCACGACGCACATACTCAGGGGCGCAGGGCACATAGAGGGCGCGACGCACACAGAACCTGACCGCAGTTGAAATATTCCAAAGGCGCGGCGCATACCCAGGGTGCGGCGCACTATGCTTTGCGCGCGGTGCACACAGACAAAGGGCCGAAACAAGTGCCCAATCACTTCCAAATTTTGATGAAGCCTATCAAATTGAGAGGTAGGCCTTATAACATCACTTGCTCATCAAATTTTGTCAATGATATGGTGTTTATAGAGATGTCTGAATGCCACCAAATGCATAAAATAAACCATAATAAATCACCAAGAACAATGATGGCTAGGGTTGTTAAAATGTGTTGTTAGTGCCAAGGTTTCATTCCACCCATCACCTTCCCCTCACCTATCATTTTTCCCATCCTCCCTCTCTCATTTTTCGTAAAATCTCTGCCCTAATCTACTACCAAACCCTCCCGCTATCCCTCCACTATTTGGTCAACATGACACCCCAAACCCTACCTTGTTGAAACCCTAAACCCTGCCCTCTCAAAAACCCAAACTCCTCCCATATCCCTAACAAATTTCTCCCTATAATCGTTATTCCCATTACATCACGCCCTTCCTAATACTCCCTATTTCATTGTCCCCCTCGGTAACAGATATTACAAAGGCACCCAGCCTCACACCATCATCAAAGGGCAGCCTAATCACAGTCCATACTACAATCATGACATCACAACATTCGTCAAAGTATGAGATGGAAACACAAAGTGACTCTTCCTTAAAAGAGCAGGCTCCCAGGAGGCATCATATGAGTGGCAAACATGTCAGGGTTGAGCCCACTACCCTCACTGAATTACAAGCATACCCTCTTGCCATGTCATGTTTCCAGCACCTAACATGTTTTGAATCTTGTCAAACAGTGGCAAATGTTAGAGTTCATCATGATTTGGCCCGTCTATTTTTGCTTCATCTACATGGGGATCAGTCTATCTTGGCCAGGGTCACTTTCACATTGACACCCGAAGCTATATCAGTCGCAACAGGTATACCAAATGTTGGAGAACAGTGGCATAAGAAGAAGAAGGTGGATAGGCAACACTATCAGCCTTACATCAAGGCCAGATTCTTGAGTCAACTCACAAGAGTATTTCCCTTCAGATACTTGAAAGATGAGTATGCTCCACTCATGAGATTGATCATGAGATACTTCAGCTGTGAGGGGAGGTTCTCTCAACTATATGCCTATCACATCTGGATGCTCATGCACTTTACCACGGTGAGGATGATGAACCTCCCGTTTTTCATATGCAGGAACATAGAGAGAATGAACACCTTCATGCTACATAAGACCCCTCAGCAACAACTTAACATTGTGTATCACTTTTCTCTTATTCGGATTTTGCCAGATCATCAGTTGGAATTGCAGGGCATTGCTTGGGAGGACATCATCTCCTGTGACTTCTTCAGCACATCACAGGTACTATCAGAGCCAGAGTAGGAGATGGGTGGTCCTTCTCATCAGCATGAGCACCGTGAGACCACTACCTTGCCAGTTTTTGTTACATATCAGAGAGGCAGTAGGCACTTGTTTGTAGCAGCAAATCAAGTGTTATCTCCACCCATGGTGGAAGGGGCCTCGCTTCCAGCATCAGCGACACAGGTACTGGACAAGGGCAAGAAGCCCGTGCATGATGAGGGGCCATCAGGTGTACAAGAGACTGATGTCATCCTCATTTACGATGATGAGGTAGAGACAGAAAATGCCAAACTTAGGATGACCATTCAGGAGCAGGACACAGAGATCCAAGACTTGATACTCTATGTGGAGAGGTCCCGATGGATCATCAAGTATCTGGAGTAGAGGAACAAGTAGCTTAAGGACTAGCAGGCAATCATGAAGCTGCAAACCATCCGTGAGAATCAACAAGCTGCCCAACAAAGGAGGATCGGGCTCACTACCTTGGAGAAAGAGATCAACAACGACCATGAGTTTTGGTTAGAGCGGATCAATCTACACTTGGAGAGACTATTTGAGAAGGCTAACAGAGAAAAACCCATACTGAGGAGGATGGCTTGTCATTACAGGGCATGGAACATGAGTGTAAAGGCCCGAATAAGGAGCTTGAAGGCCAAACGGAGCAGAGCAACAAAAGAGGCAAAAGAGCAATATCAGCTTCAAATCTTGGCTGAAGCTTCTGTGGCCCAATATAGTGCCTCTTAGAGAACCTCCAGCTCAAATTTCAAGAAATTTGGGACAATTTTGGTCACATGGGAATTTTTTGGCACAAACACAAGTGCGCCACTGGTGCGACACGTAGGATTGGGAGTTCCAAATGAGAAATGCTTTGCATTTTTGGATTCAACATGCAATATCAGGACTACTGGCACTCAGGCAAGAAATTTGGGCATGATTTGAGTCTCCAGGGGGTCAAAAGCACCCAAAAAATGGCGTCACTACCCTTATTTTGACACACAGGAAGAAGTCTTGGGAGAATGAAGATTTCGAGGGGAAAATGAGCTCCAAATTCAAAAATTCCACCTGGGTTGGAAAGTAGACAGGAGAGGATTTCCAACAAGCACACTTGTGCACATTTTGGACTCCTTCAAGTGCCTCAAAACTGGCCTCAAAGTGGCACGATGCATACAAAAAAGGGCGCGACACATAAAGGAAAAAAGGCCCAATTTGCCTCTGTTTTGTGAAATTTCGCTTCATGACTTTTTATAAGTGGGCCCTCTCATCTACACTTCAATTTTTCGACACCAAAGGTTGCATTTAAAGTATTTTGGCTCTAGATGGGCATATATCCAAGTGGCAAAGGAATACAAAGGGTCACCCAAGCCATTTGTCATGTTTGTGGCACTGCAACTGTAGCTGATGCTTGGCTCTCCACCTTCATTTTGTAATGATTTGAGTAACTCCCAAACCCTTGGGCGTTCTATCTCTTCATGGCACATTCTACATATTGTATGCAAACTATTTGCAAAGGGTTGGTTGGCTTGTAACTTCTGGGAGACTGTGGGAAAGAAACTTTGTTTCTGCATTGTATATTTTTTACAGAGGATTAATGAAAGGCAGTGGCTCTATTTCATGAGATTCATGTGGTTGTCTTTGTAGAAAATGTGTCTCTTATGTTTCATATGTATCTTGTTATGTTTCACAGTTCATTTCATATTCATTTCCAATGAAGTTTTCTAAGTTAGCTAAGTTAGAATTCAATTTTATTACTCTGCCAGTGGGAAAATTTCATGTTCAGTGTTCATTCTTCTGTTAAAAAGGATTCATGTTGTCCATGCCCTTTTCACCCTCTTAATCAATCTCTCCATTCTGCACTATCTTAAACTAAATTGCTAGGCTTTCTGCCTACCTTGCCTCACGAAGTAATCCGTGCCTTTGTATTAAGTTTCTCTGTTCATTGAGGTCCATTAGTCCCATACCATCCCAAAAACACAATCATTCATAAAAATCACTTTTATATTCATTTTCACTTACTAGCCTAAGATAAATAGTTCACTATAAGTCATCTTAGGCCTTTTCTTTTATTTATTCACTGATTGTGACTCAGAGAGAGCCCTCTCGTTTTCTGGTAGGGCTAGCTACAAGACTGAGCTTGGTTTGTGGTTACGCTGAATTTTGCCTTCTTTCAGCCTAAGGTGGATTTAGGTGCTAACATGTTCAATTTTTGGAACTCCTCAATGTGATCTATTAATTGAACCCTTTTGTTTGAGACTTATCAATTGGCTAAAAAAAGTGTTGCTTTTTGTATCCTCATAATGTGATGTCAGTTCTTCTGTAAAAATTGCCCAAGTGATAATTTGTTTATGAGAGCAAAGCCATTGATACCATACAAACTGATTTGGTTCCAAATATAAAGTTGCAATACGTACCTTTTGTGTGTTTTGCACATTATTGAGATCAAAAAATTCCTCCATCTGTAATACCCATGTTGCAGGATCCTGCCATCAAACTTCCTCATATCGATTTCTGAAATATGGTGGGTCTTCAATCCAACATTAGAGTCTATGAAATTGTGATTAACATTTCTTTTGTTCGCATCATGAGTTTCCTTTACTACATGTTCACCATTAGTCAGTATTTCTTGTAGAAAATTTGTCAAATCTGTCTTCAAATCTGCCATGCCCGTCTTCAAATTTGTCTTCAAACCTATCTTCAAATTGTCCATCTTAGCTTCCATGCCATTCATCTTAGCTTCCACGCCATTTATCTTTGCTTCTGTTAGCTTTTGTGAGATTGACATTTATTGTACTTGGTCTTGTAATTTTTATATATCATGTAGCATTTCTTCCCCTTCTTCATGAGTCATGCTAGAGCTTTCAGGTTGCTTACAAGGTGTTTGAATTTTCTTTCCTTTGGGCATCACTTACCGATAATAATTCTCTACTATGCCCTTTGAATTCCTTCAAAATAAATTTTCAAACCAAGCTTAAGCAAGAATTTAAAAAAATCTACACACCGTTTTTCACTTTGTAGGAGCTTGATATTGCCTCTAATGTATCTCTGTAATTTTGGATCATCCAGTTTTGAAATTATGAACTCCAGTAGCCCTACGTGTCCTCTTTCCAATGGCACCAGTTTGATCCAAATTGGATTCTCCAAGGAAGAGTTATGCGAAATCTCCCACAATGACCTGCTTATAGATAAGTTCAGTAGGGCGAATTTGTATCACATGCCACGTGTCCCTGTTTTGACCTTTAGCTCTAAAAAATATATATAAGAAACTAAAATCCATCCTCTTTCTATACTTTTTTATCAATTTTCAACCCGATGCTCAGAGAGAAACTTATGATGATTTTCCCTAGCTCACCTGTTTGGAATGTAATTCAGGAGTCTGCAAAAAGACCAACTTCCTCAGATCATATCTCCGTAAATATAGCATGAAAAGCTCTGAAATTCGGACATGAGGTTCCAACCGATTTTGTCTCAAATGGGTTTTTTTTAGCTTCTGAAATATCACAGAAAAAAATTTATAACGAAAATGCCACAGTGACCTATTTGGAGCAGCGAAACCCTAGAATCCAAAAGCTCTGATACCAAATGTTATGAAACCAACTCACAAAAAGATAGAAAAGATAGACCAATACCTTAGAATTCAACCTCTTCGAGGGGGCAACCTCCTTTACATTACACAAATGAGTGATTCCTTGATTATTCAAATAACAAAACCTCCTCTCTATATATAGGAGTCTAAGGAGTAACAATATAACCCAACCGACCTAATAATATTGATATAAAGGCACAAAAATAACAATAGAGGGATTCTACGGGGCACAATATTAACAATAATGGGACAATAGGGGCACAACAATATTAATGAGGGATACAACACAATAGTAATGGGGTAATCACTTAACACTTTCACTCTGGAACTGGCTAGTTCTCTCTGGAACTTGCTACTCCCTGATTTTCTCCTCCTTTCACTCTGCAACTGGCTAGTTCTCTATGGAACTTGTTATAGGTGTCGAGTCCTATCATTGGTCGCTGCATGCAAGATACTTTTTGCATGATTTACTCTCTGATTTTCTCCTCCTTTCTCTCCACAACTGGCTAGTTCTCTTTGGAACTTGTTGTAGGTGTCAACTCATCTCATTGATCACCATTATGGCGCATTACCTTGGGATCTTCACCCAATGATGCTATATCATGAGCATTGTAATGCATTTTTTGAATCAATAATTCTTTTTGTTCTGTCAATTTCTTTCAGTGTTTTTTGTCTGCAAATCTATGGTTCAACCTTTACTAGATAGATTCATCTGTCCAGGTTTTCTAACACATTTACATAGTATTAGAGCCCACCAGTTGCTAGATAAAAGGTACACAAGTACTTTATTTTTTAGGTATTACAACTTGGAGATCGAATATCGACAGAAAATGGAGTTTCCCAATCCATCCATCGTAACATTGTACAACTACCACGAATGGAAGGACCAAATGGCTTGATACCTTCATCAAAAAGGATTGTACAAGATTACCATGGCTGCAGAAGTGGAACCCACTTCAACCATAGAGAAATCCAAGTACCTCAACCACATGGAAGAGGCCCAAAGATTCATATGCATGTGCATCTCCCGAGAGTTGTAGTTTCATCTATCTGCCTGCAGTACTCCCAATGAGATTTGGAAAAAGGTTGAAAAACTCTACGAGAAACATAATGAGATGAAAGGATATCTTCTTGAAGTAGAGCTACTCTCATTGGATCCACAAAACTATGAAAAAATTTGAGACTTCTTCACCAAATATAATTATCTATTGTTGCAACTCAAGGGTTGTGGAATTGACAAATCCAAGGAGGAGAGCCACAAAGTTCTCTCTATTATGTCAAAGCTCGGACTAGAATACGCCATCTTTGTGTGTACATTTCATTCAGTAAGGCTTGCAACATGTAAATCCTACACTATGCCTTCTCTCAAAGAGTAAATGGAGTCCCTCACTTTTGAACAAGATAAACTCATTGGCATGGGGAAATCAAACCTCGAAAAGTGCATGCACTTGTTGTGCATGATGGAAACCACAATAGAAGTCATAGATCTAATTCAAATCAGAAAAATTAGCAAACAAAAGACAAGGGAAAACCACATTCCCATCCAAAGAAGAAAGGGTAAACCAAGCCCTTCAGTGACTCCTCTGGCTCCAGAAATGAGAAAGAGAAGAAAGGAAACAAATGCACCTACTATCACCAAGGATTCGATCTGGAATCCTGTTGCATGAAGAAACAAATTGACCACATGGCAGAAACCCTTCAGAAGCACAACCTTGGGGACCACATCCCTCAGGACGCCAAGAGGAAAACTAAGGATGCACCATACAGAAAAGGTAACAATTTTCATGCTTTAATTGCAATTAAGTATTCTCTTGATGCATGGAATATAGATTCTGGTGCATCACATCATATGACTACTGCAGAGGAAGTCTATTCCTCTTTGGATGCATGCAAAGGACCTCCCCTCCTCATGGGATATGACTCACCTATTGAGGTCACTAGAAAAGGTATAGTGGAACTTTTACACGGAACCTTTGAAGATGTGCTTCATGTTCCAAAACATTAGGTAAAATTGCTTTTAGTTTATCAAATCACTCATTTCAGAACTAGAAAGAGAGTGGAATTCACTCCAAATGTAGTGAGCATATAGGACCTACATAGCAGCTCCAAAATTGCAATGGGCGAGGTAAACAATGGAGTTAGATTGTATACATTTTCTGAATTTATTGAATCTGAATCCTCCTTATTTCTTACACGTGCTAATGATAGTAGTAGGATTTGGTACGAGAGGTTGGGTCACTTAAATTATAGGTATATGCAACAACTAAGTAAGCATGGGATGGCGGGAGGCTTGCCAAATATCATATTCTCCAAAGGAGTTTGTGAAGGGTGTGTCCTTGGCAAACAACCTAGAGAAAAGTTTTACAATGGCAAGACTCACAGAGCATCCTCTCGTCTAGCTCTGATCCATAGTGATCTTGTGGGGCCTTTTCCTCATCTTTCCATCAAAAAAGCAAGGCATGTGCTTACATTTATTGATGATTTATCACAGTATACTTGGGTGTATCTTCTCAGAGCCAAATCTAAAGATTTTGTGCACATTGAAGATTTCAAATCACTAGTTGAGACAAAGTCGGAGAGAAAGATCAAATCCCTTTGTACAGACAATGGGGAGGAATATGTTAACACAACACTTCATAACCTTTGCCTTGAGTCTGGCATACAGTTGCAACACACAGTTCCATACACTCCACAGCTGAATGGAGTTGTTGAGAGAAAGAACGGATCTCTCGAAGAGATGGCTTCCTCCATGCTGCATGCTAAGTGACTACCTAATAAGCTATGGGCTAAAGCACTTAATTGTGCTAACTACATCCAGAATAAATCTCCTCATAGATATGTCAAGGATCAAATCGTCTTTTAGGCTTGGAGTGGCACTAAACTAGAGGTTACTGACTTCCGTGTTTTCGACTCTCGAGCATGGGCCAGTATCCCCTCTCAAAAGAGGAAACCTCTTGATCCACAGAGTGTTGAGTGCATCTTTGTTGGATACCTTGATGGTGTGGAGGGATATTGACTCCTGATTTCCTCTATGGACAAGCTCATCATTGAGCGAAGTGTCCAATTTGAGGAAAGTATCTCACATGCAACTCAATTTCCGCATGCAAACGCCTTTTATCTACCTCATGACCGAGTTGATGACTCAGTTCACTTAGATGCAAATAGAGAGCATGCAGATGTAGAGGTAGGGCATGTGGATGGAGAGACAGAATCTTCAGATACAAATACAGTGCATGCATATGATGATCCGCATCCAAGCCTAGATCGGGCTTCAGGCAATGAATCAACTTCCCCTATCATAAATCAGAGAACAAGGAGCTTAAGTGAGATATATGTGCAAGACCACCCAGTTGCTAGAAATGGGCTTGTGGGGGATAATTATGATCTGCAGAGGAGTAGCTCAGAGTTTATTGAGCCTCCTCTTGCACTCACTATCACTGAACCAATGCCATCACGACATTATCGTTTGGTTCAATATTCTGATCCGCAGTCTTATGTTGAGGTTGTTGGGCATCCCTCTTAGGCATTTTCCATGGAGGAGGAGTATAATTCCCTCCTCGAGAACCAAACCTAGGATCTGGTGCCCCTTCCTTTAGGAAGGAAACTTGTCTAATGTAAATGGGTCTACAGGACCAAGAGTGTTGCAGATCAGAAAATCACCATATAGAAAGCTAGGCTAGTAGCCAAAGTCTTCCAACAAGTGCATGACATTTATTATGATGAGGCCTTTTCTCCAGTAGCAAAGATGGATTCCATACTCCTTGCACTTGCCATTGTGGCTGCGCAAGGGTGGGAAGTACATCTGATGGATGTGAAGAATTCATTTCTTCATGGACACCTATCTAAGGAGATCTACATGGAGTAACCACATGGTTTCATTTAGGATTCATTGTTGGTTTGCAGATTGAAGAAGTGTCTCTACGACCTTAAGCAGGTCTCGATATCTTGGTATGTGAAGATGGATTCTTTTCTCTTATCACAAAACTTCGAAAGATGTAAGTCTGATATGAATGTTTACATGCTCAGGACACATGACTCTCTTCTTATTTTAGTTTTGTATGTGGATGATTTCTTGATCATCGGCGACTTGGCTTCAGCCATTGTTGCAGTCAAGAGGACCTTGCATGATAGGTTCGTGATGACGGACATGGGTTCATTACACTTCATTCTTAGTATTGAGATCAGTGAAGATGCCACAGGCATCAAACTCTCTCAGGCCAAGTATGCATGGGATCTCCTCAAGAGATTTCACATGACTAACTGCAAGCCAGCACCGTCTCCTTTTCTCTCTGGGGTCTGCCTTGAGGATGGAGGTGACACTCCATTAGCTGACAATAATCTATACGAATAGCTAGTGCGAAGCTTATTGTAACTCACCCACTTGATACCAAATCTCTGATATGCAGTAGGTGCAGTTTCCAGATACATGCAAGAGCCACATGATCTACACTAGAAAGCTCCCAAGTGCATCCTCCGATATGTGCAGGGCACCATCACCTTCAGCATTCACTATGTAGCAAGCACTGCATGGAATCTCCTTGGCTTCACAGATTCTAATTGGGCAGGCGACAACATTGATCGCAAGTCCACCTCCGGATATTCACTCAGTCTAAGGTCTTGCCCTATCTATTGCTCAAGTAAGAATAAGGCTACTATTGATCTTTCTTTAGCTGAGGCCGAGTACAAAGTAGTAGTCAACATCACCATTCAAGCTTTGTCACTATAGCACTTCCTCACTAAGTTGGGCATCCCGTTCCACCTTCCCACTCTCATCTGGTGTGACAACCACAACACATAGAGATCCATATGCACTATATCAGAGACTTAGTACATGATCAGGTCATTGATTTGTAGTTCTGTCCATCAGCAAAACAGACTGCAAACATCTTCACCAAGACATTCACGAAGGAGAAGTTTCACTCGTTGCACGATCGTCTTGGAGTGAAGGACACAGTTGCTTAGAAACTGTCTTTTCTTCCTCTTTTCTTTTGATTACATTGCATTTTGAGCGGGGGGTTTTCCCATGATGTTTTCCCTCTTTCCTCAATTTTAGTACAATTTACACTGTATTTTAGATGACCTTTGGTCTTAGTTTCCAGGGCCATTTTCTATTTTTCCCCATAGTGGTTTTGAGGAGGGTTGTTGGAGGTACTAAACACCTAGACCTTCATTACTGGCACATGTAGACACTTAGAAAATTCACTGACATGCAAGGCTTCAACATTGGAATCTTCACCAGATTGGTGCGTTTAGCTGTCCATGCATGCATGGGACTACATGCAAGATCCTTTATGCATGATTTGCTCGCTGATTTACTCCTCCATTCACTCCGCAACTGGTTAGTTCTCTCCAGAACATGTTGTAGGTGTTGATTCCTCTCATTGATCACTACATGTAGGATCCTTTCTGCATGATTTACTCCATGATTTCTTCCTCCTTTCACTCCACAACTAGCTAGTTCTCTCCAGGATTTGATGTAGGTGTCAAATCCTCTCATTGATCACCACTATGACGCATTACCTTGGGATCTTCACCCAATCATGCTATATCATGGGCATTGTAACCTATTTTCTAAATCAATAATCCTTTTTGTTCTTTCAATTTCTTTTAGTGTTTTTTCTCTATAAAGTTGTGTTTTCAACCTTTACTAGCTAGATTCATCTGTGCAAGTTTTCTAACACATTTACACATAAAATTATGTAGGTTTTCCAATCGCTTAGGGTGTATTACAATCGGTGAGATTTATGTGATAGTATTTTCATACGTGCTAAAGGGTTATACTTCACCATCAACAAAAATTGATTTAATTCTCCAGGCCTACAGTGGATTTTCAAAATTTCTGTGATATTCTCAATCAATATTTACGTTAGAAAAATATTTTGTTTAAAAATAACATCAGGATCAATTTACCTTAAGGGGTATTGAATATGAATGTGCCTTATCTTTCGGTAGAGGACAAATTTCTATTTCGTACCAAATTTTGAAGTTTATTATTTTCCTTTTTTCTTATTTTTACCCCGAGTATTCTTTATGTTTAGTTTTAAATTGATCATTTTAATTTCAATTTTATTATTTATTACTTTATTATTTTTATTTAAAAAATGATTTTTTAAATAACTTTAATGATGGGTTTATAATATTATTTTAAATACATATTAACAATTGATCACAACTTGGTGTTTAATAGATTTGGATTTAAGGTGGAATCAGAGTGGTTTTAGTCACCAATATCACTTTAATGAAGAATTAGGTGAACATTAACCAAGTTTAATGACGAGGAAGGTGAATCCTTGTAACTTCATTATTTTCCCATATCATCTCTACGTTGTCATACAATCTTTCCAATAGATCTCCCCACTTATCTACAAGAGGCCAGACCTTATACTGTTTTCTACCCCTAATGACCTAGACTCATGCACTTGCAAAAGGGAATGAGATGAGAGTAGGGACACACCTCTTCACTAACAGTTGGTCCTAGCTTGCCTTGAATGTTATTGTTATCCAAGAATCTTGTCCATAGTTCCTAACACTCATTCTCTACAAACTTTGATCACAAGGTATCTAAGTCCTACATTCCTATGCAAATATTAGTACCATAAGCCAAAACATCTTTATGTATAAACAAAGGCACATTCATTTACGTGTAATAACATAGATATGACGTGGGAAAATTCATTGGAATATCAATATAAAATAATACTTACAACAAATGTAGTACCGGCAAGCTCTTCAATCAAATGCTAGTCCTCTTACCTGGACAATCAATCTTATTGCAAATATGCTTATCTAAAGTTGGAGTCCTCTAGCCATTCCAACAACATTTCCTTACTTCAACTCTCCCCCTTCATTTTTCTCCATGGTCGATGCTTCTTTTATAGTTGATTTGAAGAGGTGAAGTCAATGAATTTAGACATATTTGACTTGATTTGAAATTGCCTTGTCATCCTTATCCTACTTTTCATGATTATTTTCACCTTATCAAGCCATAACCTCTAGCTCCATAAGCCCTAGCCACATTCCTGCTCTCTACTTGAAGGGTAGGAGCCTTAAACACCTTTTGTCAAGCCAATAGGGGCATTGCAACACTATTTTTCATTGCCCTAAGAGTATTGGACAACTAATTTGAGTTTCTTGTTGGGTTTTGCATGAGCGAGTTGTAACATATTAGGTTTACTTTGTAATTCTTCCCAAATGGTCTTACAGAAGTGTTAAATTGAGTGATAATAAATTCCATCTAATATGTGAGGTCAAAGATAAATTGAAGGCAAAAATATGTTACATCAAAATAGTGAGTGTGGTTGTTGGAGGGAGCCTTTAATTCTTAAATGTACCGTCAAAACTTGGAACCTATCGGTACCTATAAAACTAGGAAACCAAATGCATATGATATACATCACTAAGATATGAATGCTCATACCTAGTAAAAAATGAATAAAGCATGGATGCTAATATTGCACTTTGCAGACCATGGAATAATATGTAAGATCATGGCCATCAAAGAGAGTACACATTAGAGCAATGCCATCAATTGGTGATCATGGTCACAGAACGATTAAAATTTGTATCTATGTCACAATATATATCAGGAGGAGAGTGAACATCAATGAGAATGGATAAATGTGTGCCTCTAAATAGATAATAGAGGGAATCTCTATTGTAACTTGGGGGAGGAAACATGTATTAGGAGACATCCTCAATACCAAAGGTATTAATCTTGTCCCAATGGTACAACCCTACAACATGTGAATATATGAGTGAATCTCAAGCATGGAAGGGGGCATTTGATTATTAGAAATCAATAGGTCATGTTAATAGACATAAACCAAAACACTAGAGGGGAAAATGGTTACAAGATACCTAGTATAGTCTAAATATTAAAGGAATTTTGATGTAAAAAATGATCCACAAAACCAAAAATGTACTAACAAAATCAACTTTAAACGAAGCAATAAAATGTCAAATGATGATTCCATCCCAGTGGTAAATATTTTTTGCGGGAAAAGAAGAAAAATATTATTTTTTAATTGTATTTTCTACTAATATCCTTACAGGTTTACTCAAATATTAGGTGTAGGTACCCATTGGATGCATAATTGAATTTTTCGTTGAACAAGTATCCCATTTGCACATTTTTTAGTAGACCTGCACTTATAATATATGAAGAAAAATGTGTTTCCTTCTGGAAACATGTCCCTTGATGTGTTTTTAATTTATTTGGTGTGGGTCTACTCAAAAGTATGCAAAGTGGGCACTCATTTGATGTAGAATTAAATTTGCATTCAAAAGGTTATTACACATGATATTTGAGTAAATCCATAAGGAGATAAGCCAAAAATACAATAAAAAAATGTAGTTACATTGTTTATTTTCCTTTAAACATTCATAACTCTCATGTTATAATTTTATTTAGGTGGCCCATTGTATGCCTAAAAACTCCACTAATGGATTGGCAATAGGTGTGATGATGAAGTGGTTCCATGCATTATTTCTAGACCCTATATGTATTATGTGTTTGTTTCCTTATGAAGTTATTTAACATTTAGAATATGAAGGATCAACATTTTCTCCTAAAAGGGATTGTCCAAATGCGGAATTCAATTGATCAACTACTTCATCATGCAACTATAGGGACAAGCGGCCCGAGTAGTGGTTTAAGAGGTAGATTGGCCAAACAAAGGTTGGCTGATGATTTTGTTGCTCAACACTATGCTCGCAAATTGTGAGAGGTATGTGGGAAGATACCCATTAAAGACACTACATAAATCATTGTATGCACCACCCTATTTATTGTTTCAACTAGAATGAACTTGGCTTCCCTAAGCAAGGTTTATGTTATAGTACAATTTTTATGTTATTGGAGTGAAGGGCATTTGCAAATCCTAAGATAATAGTTAAAAAGGTGTAGGTCATGAAACTAAAAGTAGTTTGATATGTTATGATTTTGGTATCCTTATTATTGGAGTGGATACCTCTATTAATTCCATAGTTCATGTTGCTCCATATAGGAGGTTTGAGCCCTAGATAAACCAGTATATAAACCTAATGTTGAGGTTTGGTAGTGTAGTACAAACCCATTCAGATCATATGTAGCACTTTTATGGGTAGCTAAGTAAGACGATATATGACTATGCATATGTAGGATCTAATTTATGTCATGACCCTAGGATAGTTTTCTGCACCATTGAGTATTGGGGTGATTTAGGTGAATATGATTATTCCTAAGATACTTTTAAGTTTTTCATTTTCTTTTTTGTAATTTGGATTTTTCTGATATACATATTTTTTTTTGTGGTATAATGAAATTAATAATTAAATTTCTTATGACACAAATTTCACACCCAGGATAATAGGGGGACAATCTCCACTTGTTCATAGAGGAGCAGTGAGGGATATCAAGCCAAATATGGATGATATAATGATGAGAAAGATGGAAATGAGTTATGTTAGCTGCAAATGAACCTGGAAAAATTTACTATGCAGTGTCATTAATTTTCTTAGATGAGATTCCTCAACACATGTAGTGGCATACGATTAGGGTATGTACCCAAATAGGTTGATTCCTTAATTGGGTGACTTGGAATTCTCTTTGTTATCACTTTTAGATGGATTTTGAGGAGTATTATTTCCTTAGAAATACTCCCTTTATATATACTCTAGAATGATATATAGTATGATACCATGTATTAGTTATGGGCTATGGAGTTTGATCATGCATGCCTAATTTTAACATTATAACATTTTTGGGTTTATTATGATGTATGCATATGATAATTTCTTGTGAGTGTGTCTATGTGTTATTTTGTGTTTATTTATGGCTTTTCAATGATTGTCCAAAAATACCAATTTTTTTATATATACATGAACCATTATCTACTAATATTTTCTAATATGATAAATGTTATTCTAATGCATAGTTAACCAATGAATTAGTGAGTGAATTAGAAATTCTAGGGACATGTTGATAAATTATGTAATCCAATGACTGCTTGAGAAGGTGTACCATTAAATAGAAATGAAGCAACACAAAATTCCTAACATAATAGACGTTATTCAATAGAAATACCACAAATTGAGAGTCCATGTTTACCACCAACTAGTGGATGGCTAGATTGAGGGTATCAACTAACATTTCAATGAAAATATGGTGCTTTGTAATGCGTTTTGTTGTAGAAACAATAAATATGGCCCATAAACACGTAAATTTATTATCGGGCAAGAATGTCACCAATTGGAAAAAGTAAAATTTGGATACTATGGCTAGTGACATCAACATAGCCTATGTAGATAAAAAGGGATACAAAAATTTGTAAAATAAGCCTTATGCATTATAATTAGTGAAAAAGAATGAAACATGAATGTAGAAAATGAAGAAACATCTTAAACTATATATATAGATAAAAAGCATAATGCCATGTAACCTAGGGATAGTAGATTATGAGATAGAGCCCATTACAATGATTCAATAAGGGTCTCTTGTCATCATATACTATGGATAGTGCCTTCAACATAGTCCTTGTAGATAGATGATGATATGGACTTTTGTAAACTAGTAACCAACCATGATAAGTAGAAAACCAAAATGAATCACAAATTCAAAAAAGAAAGTGACATCATAAGCTATATACGTATATACAAAGAATATGACCATGTAGCCTATGCATAGTAGTTTTTTATATAGATCCCATTATGAGGCTATGATAATGGATTCCCATCATAGTCTAATAGTAAATATCCTCTTTTCTATAGCACATGCTTCATAATGTAGGCACTATGGAAAATAGGTTCTAACTCTCTTGAGCCTAGCTTATGATGAGCCTAATCTTAGGCCAACACCAAATCACCTTTGCAAAAAAATGAGGTAAAATACACTTTTCGTACTATAATTTCACTCATTTATTTTGGGTTTCATTTCCTAGAATATAATAACAATGATGTTTACTGACTTATGGCAAGTATAGGAGGAATTATTCCTTAACAAAAGTACATGGTAAGAATTCTATAGATAGTTTCAGTGATGAGATTTTTCTTTCAATCTACAAGAAAAAATTCAAACCATAAACAACTTGGAAAGGAGTAAACCTAGTGGTAGTTTTTTATAAGGTCTAGTAGGCCTGCAATGCATAAAATAACATTGATTTGCAATTACATTTGTGGTTCCCTCAAGTATGTTCGATCATAGTCTTTAAGAGATGATTGATCATAGTCTTAAAGAGATGATTGATGGCCTCTACTTGACCACTATCCCATGGGTAGTAGGGAGAAAAGTTCTTATGATCAAAACCAAACTCATCCATTAATTTATTCATCATATGATTGCAAAAGTATGACTCATGGTTTGCAACAATCCATTCTAGAACACCAAACATAGTAACAATATGGTTTTAAAATGAAAAGTGTCAAACTGGTGCTACAATTCAAGTAGGTATGCATATCCTCAATCGAATGTGTAAAGTAACCAACATCCACATTGATATAGTTATGGCTATTTTCTAAGGTTATCTTACATTGCATGAAATCAATGCTTTGTTTAGAAAATGTATTGACAACAACCACAGCTTGAAGAGAACTAGGATGATCACACTTCTTTTAAATAAATATTTGGAAAATATGACACTTATTCACCATATTCATATAATCTTTAAATATATTATGCCAAAATTAGGGGAATCTTGAGGTCTAAAATGGGCCTCCTAAGGAAATTCTAAAATAATAGTGGAAACAATAAAATAAGATTAGATTACATCATCAAATTTTAGAGGGAAAAAAGGAAAAACTATTTGTTGAACTCGTATATTCAAAATATCTCCTTATGGGTTTACTCAAATTTCGAGTGGAAACACTCGTTAGATGCGATATTTGATTCTTATTCTAAGGAGTACCCACGTTTCATACTTTTGATGAACACTACTACACGAATAATGAGAAATACATGAAAAATGTGATCGCAATCATGTTTTTTCATGTATTTCTCTTTTTTCATGTAGCAAGGTCCACCAAAAGTATGTAATATGGGTATTGCTTAGATGAAGAATTAAATTTTGCATCCAATGAGTACTTCCATTCGAAATTTGAGTAAAACTTTAGGGAGATGAGTTAAAAATATGTTATGAAACCAACTCACAAAAGGATAGAATAGATAGATTAATGCCTTAGAATTCAGCCTCTTCAAGTGGGCAACGTCTTTTACATTACATAAATGAACAATTCTTGGATGATTCAAATGAAAAAACCTCCTTTCTTTATATAGGAGTCTAAGGAGTCACAATATAATCTTGCCGACCTAACAATAATAATATAAAGCCACAAAAATAACAATAGAGGGATTCTATGGGGCTCAGTAATAACAATACGGGCGCAATAGGGGCACAACAATATTAATAAGGGGTATAAGTACAATAGTAATGGGGCAATCACTAGTATTATAGGGACCCAACATGGAGCGAAGCCACTAGAGCTACTATGCAAGAGTGAGAGCCATGGACCAATCTAGAGCGTTAGTAGTATGGAGGAGTGGCATAACGAGACTCGTAAGCTCGAAAGGCAATCCCCAAAGCAATTCAAGGAAGCATATAATGAAAGGGCCAAGTAACAAAACCCAGAGAACAAGAATATCACCACCATTTGATGGTTCAACAATATATATATATACACACACGTTGTTGGTGTGAGAAATTCAATGTTTCAAATTTATATATGTGCGCATTAAATAAGAGGACCCACACCATGAATAGGTCAGAAACTAATGCATCAATTCCAAGTGGCATTGGGAAGCTAGGTAGGATAGCCACATGGGAATCATGTGGTAGGTTGATCCCATGGTGCCATTTGATTCATTAAGATTCAAATGGCCATATCTATTGACCCAAAGGTCAGATTTAGATAAAAGTTATATCATTGGAATCATCTCAACGAGAAAAACATGCTGAAATCATGCATAGGAGATTTTAAGGAAATTGAAGAGGATCAAAACATTTAGATTCCATTTCCATGATGTAAGTATGGGTATCAGGTCATCATAGTAACTGCCTCTTGCTAACCTAAATTTTTGGTAAGAGATAGTAGTGGGTATGTTACATAGTGGTATCAAAGCAAGAGTGAGAGCCATGGACCAATCCAGAGTCTGAGTAGTATGGAGGTTTGACCTAATGGGACTCATAAGCCCGAAAGGTGATCTCTAAAGAAATTCAAGAAAGCATATAATGGAAGGGCCAAGTAACGAAACCCAGGGAACGAGAATATCACTTCCATTTGATGGTCTGATAATATACATATATATATACATACATATACATATACATATACATATATGTATATACATATATACATATATATATATGTACAATAAAGATATAAAATATTATAAGCTATCTACATAAAAATATAATATTATATATAAGATATATATATACATATTATAATAATATAATTATAATATATAATATATTATAATATGTGTGTGTGTCGTGTGTGGTATATAGATGTATGGTGTGTGTGTATAGTGTCACACACACACACCACACACCACACACACACATATATATATATCAATGCCAAGTGGAATTTTGAAGCTAGGTAGGATAGCCACATGGGAATCATGTGGTCGGTTGATGGCATGGTGCCATTTGATTCATTAAGGTTCAAATTACCATATCTGTTGACCCAAATGTTAGATTGAGATAAAAATTATATCGCCGGAATCGTCTCAATGAGAAAAACACGATGAAAACATGCATAGGAAATTTCAAGAAAATTGAAGAGGATCAAAACATTTAGACTCCATTTCATGATGTAAGTATGGGGATTGGGTCATCATAGTAGCTGCCTCTTGCTAACCTAAGTTTTTCGTAGGAGATAGTAGTGGGTATGTTACAGAGTGGTATCAAAGCATCTAGGTTCAACAGTTAGACTGGATAGGCTCTATCATGGGACAAATAACAACTAGGTTCTTTCCAAGCCATTGGGAATAAGTTTGTACTTTGTTACAGAGTTATCATAATAAAGAGGCGTGATATTGAATTTTAGAAAATGGATAAATCAAATGTCTAGGTGTTAAAAGTTGGTCAGTGATTGATTGGTTGCATGTATGTTTGATATGCTTACCTTGTGATTTAATTATGTAGCATGGTATTGCATGTGTTTTCTTTTGGCATATTAAAGGTCTGTATGGTCTATTGTTGTGACCCTGGGTGCTTGTTATGTCCGTGGTTATGCAGGACTACCTGCATGGGTTGTGCATAATTTTTCAAATGATTTATTTTACACACTTGGAATATATATGCAGGTGAACCATTACATGGCATGAGGGATTTTGGAAATTCCATGGAAATTCCCGTGTTTCTTTAATTGCACATTGTTCTTTTGATTATATAGATATGTTTTTGTGTACATGCATTGGATGGGGAATCCCATGGATTGTTTAACTTAAGGTGTATTGTAGAAAGTTAAGCAACTGGTAAATTCTTGTTAGTAGGTGCAGGTCTTGTGATGAGTTCTCCTTATGAATGTGAACGATTTAAGAATATGATGTATGCTAATGTGACATGTAGTGTCCGAAGTGACTCTATGAAGTTGCAGGTGTTATATGTGAAGTTGGTTTGTGATATATAGTTGATAAAAATCTTATGGATGCTAAAACAAATACAAGGCAATGTGTTTGACTTAACTTGGTAAGATGACCACTGGTGTATGTATTTTATTCCATCAATGAAGTAATAGTTGAGTGTGTGTGGCAACACATGGAAGAAATAGAAGTTTTGAAGGCTAAGCTTAGTGAACTAGAAGTTGAACTCATAATTTGCAAGGAAGAGATAAAGAAACTCGACATGAAACAATAAGAACTGGTTGAGTGGAGTTTTGAACTACAAAAGCATTTGGAGGAACTAACATCTCAGACTAAAATCTCAAAAATGGAAAAACACATTGGAAGGAAGAGGTCTCGTGAGGCTGGAAAGGAGAAGATGATATTTCCTTGTTGGTATTGTAGAGGAAAAAAATTGAGAAATGATTGTCCTTGTAGGCATAAAAATAAAGAAAATATCCCTTGCGAGTCACAAGGACACAAAGCAGTGATGCATGATGCTGAGAAGGAGGAGGGTCCATTCCCTCAAAATCCCTGATATGTACACATGTGTGATGAAAATATTCCTTGTGAACTATTGGGAAATGTAAGCCTTCAAGTTTGCTAAGATCCTTGTAAAGAAGTCTTGAATTGATTTTGGTGTGTGAATATACATATATATACATATATATATATATATATATATATATACACATACACATATGCACACTTGTATAATTGTTGATGCACACTGAACTCATGGGGTTAAATTAATTTTGGGGATTGTTATATTTTGTTTATATGTTGTGTCTTTAATTTATAGACTTCATGGATTGATATAATTTTGATTTTACATTTTCACATGGCCATGCTGTTTTGTCAAAATTTTCTTTTGTGATTGTGGTTGTGATTTCCCTTTTTGTTTTAGTTGTCCTGAAAACCTTCCTTTTTAATTCTTTCCTTTTGAATGTTATGATTGGGTTTGAGGAAACTTGTTGGGTGTGGCAAGAGAGCCACGAAGCTCTGGTAAGAGAGATGAGTCAAACCCAAGAGAGAATACGACTTGAGAAAGGCCTACACATGACAAAAATGAGGAAAGTGAGACATGGGTAGTGCATTATTGGCATGGACAAAAGCCAATATTAGGCAGATGGGCCAAAGTAGACTATCATTGAAATACTTGGGAGTGTTGCTCCTGAATGTAGAAATAGGAATACATGAAGAAATGTACATGGGTGGAATTTGAATGTGAAAACATTATTAGAAAAAAATAAAGGCTAGATGCATTAATGCTAACAACAAAGTGAAATGAAGAGGAAAAGGGAGGAATTATGGAAAAATAATTCCCTTGACTAATGCATGCTTTGCTTATATGCAGGGAGTTATCCAACCCTAGTTTTAATTGACATAATTCAATATCTGCTATGTACTTGAGTAAGTGGATAGTAATATGATAGAAAAATGGGATGGTTAGGTCCATGGGAAACAATGGACAATAACATGGAAGCCATGAGAATGACACAAAGGAAGTTATCTTAACCTTAACTTTGATTACACGTGTAATTATGTGTTGTATACATGATCATGTTGAAACTCTATACGCGCATGTGTTGTGTAATATTTTGGGACAGGTAGGTATGGGACTGTATGGTCCCTTGTGTTGTGTAATGTGTTTAGGATAGGTAGGCATGGGACTAACTAGGCTTGTGTTGATTTAGGAAAGTTAGACTGCCCATAATGAGGGCTACTTGGGCCTATGTTGATTAGGATAGGTAGATTGTCTAGAATGGGGGTTTCTTGGGCATGTGTTGATTTAGGATAGGTAGACTTCCCAGAATGGGGGTTTCCTTGGCCCGCGAAGATGTGGAATACATCCATATTTCTATCGACATAAGACTACATAGTTTAGTAGTGGCCATATTCTTAGGATAATGATTTGGCTTATTAATATTTATCTATTACTAAGTGATTTTCTTGGGGACAACAAACCACTTAGTAAATTTGAAATCGAAGGGAAGAGAAGAAAAGGAATGGGGTGCTTTCTGGGTTTGGAAATCGATCCAATGTGTGTAAGTGGTCAAGAGAAGAGAAGGAACTAGGTTCTTCTTAGGTTTGAAAGTCGGTGCAATGTGTGTACGGGAAAAAAAATTCCATTGGATTCTTGTTGGGATGGGAAACTGATCCAATGTGTGTGAAGAAAGGAGAAAATAATCAATTCAAAGATATGTATCAACATTTCATTGATTTATTAACTTTTAAATTAGGAATATGATTTAGTACTCTGGTTTATGCTAGTTTAGGTTTCGAGCTAACCATATGTGATATTCTTATTCATGATGATCTTGTTTTTGAGCTAAGTTGACTCGTTGTGACAGGAACCAAATTACAATTGAAAATGTCACCTCATTGATAAGATGTTAATGAGGTACGATTTAAATTATTGCAATTTCTTATGATAAGTATCATAAATAATTGTGTGCCTTGGTGTAGGGAATCATGTAAATTGTTTGGTTGGGTGAATGGACTAGGCTACAAGATGAGTAAAAATAGGTTGAAGATATTAGAGTGTGCAATGACACACTAATTAAAATATTTTAGGAATGGGGCCATTATGGGGCACTAACACTCAATGATGCCAACTGATTGCCATGAAGCATGCTATGACCAATATGAAAGAATTGAGGTAGGGACTTTCCTTGGTTATGAGATTCTTCTGTTGTGAGGAAACCTTTCCAAGGAATGAATCACTTGAAGGACTGTGAAGCAAAGAAAGGGATGCATAAACTTGGAAGGTGTGTGACTGCACGGAAGGGGGTGACTGGATTTCTCGAGGGACTGGGAAGGGGAGAAGGCAAGCCTAATAAATCATTTTTAAAGGGTCATGATCATGGATGGTTGGAATCAAAAGCACATTGGGGGTGTGGTCAGAAACAATGAACCAATAATTGTTCGTTGAAGGAACAAGAAGTCCAAGGATAACAACGCTGGAAATTGGATGAAGCTAGCTCTCCAGAGAAAAGGAATGAATCCAAGTTGGATTGAACACATTAGAAGCACCAAAGACTACAAAAAGGGCCATTGGGAGATGACTGAATTAATGAATTAATGTCTACTGAGTGGTCATGTAAACCACTGTGCATATAAAATGTGTTGTAAAAGTTGAAACAATCTGTTTATATAAAGATCCATAATAAGAAATGCTTGGTCTAAATCATGTTTTGTAGTACATGGTTATTGAACACTGAGATGTTGGAATTATGATACATATGTTGCACTTGATGGCAACCCACTCATCTCAGATGATAAATTATAATGCAACAAAGTTCACGCACTTTCATGCAGAGAAAATTTCCTTTCATGCAGAGAAAAGTTCACACACTTTCATGTAGAGAAAAGTTCCTTTCATGCATAGAAAAGTTCATGCACTTTCATGCAGAGAAAAGTTCACGCACTTTCATGCAGAGAAAATTTCATGCACTTTCATGCAGAGAAAAGTTCATGCACTTTCATGCAGAGAAAAGTTCATGCACTTTCATGCAGAGAAAAGCACACACACATGGGAAATATTATGGTTGGTTCATGGTTTTAGTCCTTGGTATTTGAACCTATGGTTTTGGACCATAGTATCTCGTCATAAGTGTTGATCCCATGTATTGGGTCCATGGTATTTAATTGTTATGGTTTTTGGTTCGTGGTATTGTGAAAGGCCTAAGGCTATAAAAGAGGAAGGAGATCATTTGGCAAGGCATCTTCTGAATTATTGAATATCTGATAAAGTGTTAGATCTGGAATACTATGATTGGGTTATGGTGCATATCTAGATCTGAATGAAGAAGGAACCTAAGCGCAAGGAGAAGGATAAGTTCTATTGATGGGTCAAAATCTTAAGGCTAGAATAGGGGTATCTCTATATGATTTTGATCTTTGATATGTGGCGAACACTTGATCTATAAATCTGATAATCTGGGTTAACTAATATCTGAATGTTTGAAAGAATGAATTTATAGATCTGTACGGAGGTTTCTGAATAGTGAAGTAGCGTACATCTCTTGATTTATGTTCTAGTTGCCTCTATTTATTGCTACAGTGTTCTGAGTTCAGAAGTGGGGTGTGATTACTGTTATTATGATCTGGGTACAGTCGTCAGAGAAGTGTTTATTTTGATTCAGTTTTGATTTGTGAAAACATGATTGGTTGATGCAGAAATTATTGATGTTTGATTGATGTTATTTGTGGATCAAGTCTGAAAATTTATGAAACGTGGTCCCTGGAAGGAAGAGAAGGTTGTAGTCTTTTGCAGGTAGCAGCCTACGTACTAGTACATCAGCGAGTACAAGAGTTAAGGGGGTGGTAGCTCCCTTCCAGTAGCAGCTAGAGAACGAGTAAAGGTTGGAGCATTTCAGTAGGCCAGCACCTTTGTACTAGTAAGTGGATCAGCTAGTACAACATCTAAGGGGGTTGTAGCTCCCTTCCAGGAGAGTCTGGAGAAGGAGAGAAGGTTGTATCCTTCTGCAGGTAGAAGCCTGCGTACTGGTATAAGACTACACCAGTACAGAACTATTGTAAAAGAAGTTTCTTATTAAAAGAAGATAGAGACGACTTGCAGCAGGTGGTTTTCACCCACATTGGGTTTCCACCTTATATCATGGTGTTCATGTGTGCTTCTTGTGTGTGATGATCTATTCTGTTTTATTGCACCTGCTTACTATACATATGGTTAAAGAAGTTCTGATGCACTAACTACAGATCAACATTTAATGGATTAATTTAATCATAAGTATTTTGGATATACGCTAGTTGCATTAGACATAGTTGCGTTGAAGTAGCATATATGTATCTAAGTATGGAAATGAAAAATTTTTATTGATTTGATAATACTGATTCACCCCCCCCCCCTCTCAGTATTATTTCCAACAATAGATGAGTGTCATGTTCAAGAGTGACATGCTGCCTATACAAGAGATGTTTCACTTTCACTTTTTCCCCACTATTTCTAGAGAGTGCCTCTTTATTTTTACACAATATTGAAGAGGATACCATATGAATCCATCCTAGTAAGTTTTACAAGTCCTAGGAAGGAGAAACTCGGTCTCGCCATGGTGACAAGTCCTTCATCATAATAAAATTTAACGAGTCTGATGGAAGAATAACTCGGTATCATTTTCATATTTAGAGATTTTGAAAAAGAGACGAAAAAGAAAACTCCATCATGTCCCTTTTCATAATTTTTCCCTCGAACCTGAAAAGGTAAAAAACAACATTTGAGAGCACCTCTTGACCATATCGACCAAGGTGTACCTTTTTCGTAAATAGTCAATCTCAGCCTAAAAAAGGGGTAAACGTATACTGAGACACCATCAATACATTTATTTTAACAATTTCGAAAGGAAAAGTACTTGACAATCTTCTCATATTTCAAGAGTCAAAAAAGAGCTAAAAGATGACTCTTCCTGGAGGAACGCGTGGTATGATAGCAACTGGTTCCTGTAATGATGGAACTGCTCAAAAAATATAAGGGTCAAGAGGCTAGCTAATAGAACCACTCATCGCAGACGTTCCTCAAGCAAAGGTAAAACAACCATGTGAAAGAATATGATCGACCAAAGAGATGGTAACGATGGAATGAAAGAACCAAGGCTCATCTGATAAAAATCAGCTGATAAAAATGGCAATCACAGGATGTAAAGTGGAAATGGTTTCATTTTTACACAATCTTGAAACATGGAAAACTATGCTTGAGATAAGTTTGCATGCCCCCAACATGATGACGCAATTTAAGGTACATGCCCCCCAAGCTTCATTTCATTCACCTAAGTAGACTGATGGTTACTAACAGATGAATGGAATGAAGGTTTAATTATGAGATCAAGTGAAAGACTCAACTAGGATTTTACGAGATCTAATCAAAGACTCAAATTGGAAGGGGATTTGTTTCATTTTTTAATGAGCTTGACATAGGAAAAGAACCATGCTCATGACACTTTGTTTCATTTTTTACCGAGATTGACACAAGTAAAGGAACTATGCTCATGGAGACCTAATTCATTTTCTAACGAGGTTGACATAGTAAAAGAACTATCCTCATGGTCCTTGTTTCATTTTTTGAAGAGCTTGACACAAGACAAGGAACTCTGCTCCAAGACCTTTGATCACATACCAAAAGAGGCCATGGCTTCCAAGAGGTTCTCATCAGATGGGAGAACAACACTCTCAAGGGGATACATGTCCATGGATCCAAATGATAAAATCAAGCTCCAATGCCCCTAGTACATGGTGTACTACATCACCTGCTAGATCATCATCAAATGTGGGCATGGAACAAGGGGCCACATAATTAAATTGTGGTGAGGGTGATATAGCTTGTTGTGGTGAAGTAAAATTATAAGTGTGAACACGAACAAATTCCTCTAGCCCGATAATGGGTATAGCCACAACAGGTACATTCTATGGAAGATTTCCTTAGGTTTGAACCAATTAAGAGGGCCTACCTCTTAGTCTGCTTATCCCATTTGATGATGTCCTTGCTTGCTCACTCCAGCTATCTCTCGCTTCTTTCTCCAAGCACCTAAAACAAGTAAACAACAGCAAACAATAACCATGATAATAGACAAATTGTAATTCAACCTACTTAACGAGTCAAGAAACATTAAGCCATGAATATGTAAAATGACCAAACATGTAGGAAATCAATCAATACTTGCATATATATTGATGTCAAAGAGAGATTACAACCATTGTCTTGATGTTGCGGTTCTCCTCTGACAAGACCAGGTTCCCACACACTTTTGCTAGCATTCCATGATGGCCTCAATCAACAATAGTTTTAAGGCTCTCCCTTTTAGGCTTCACTACAAACCAAATCACACTTCTCCCTTACACAACTAGATAGCTACAACTTAGAATAGCTTGTTGTTTACTCAAAACCAAAATAGAACTAGCACACCAACATTAACACTATATCACTAACACTAGCTTGTGCTTGGGAAAAAGGGAGGTTTATATAGGATTAATGGATGGGAGATGGATCCTCTTCTCATGGTAGAAGGTCTTATCTCTTGAGGTAGTTCCATCATTATAGGGGAAATGAGCCCAAACTGACATCCTGGACCCCATCTAGCCAAACCATTTACCAGACTTCTGTTACGAAGCTTCTAGAGCTAGAAGCTTCGGCTCTTTATTTTAAAAAAAATCCATAAGAGGACCAGCGTGACTGGAACAAAGCTCAGTCGCTTCAGTCGACACTAGGGATAGTGTTAATCCCTGCATATTGGTGTGAGGAGGACAAGGCCATTAGTGTCGGTCTTGTAAATTGGGAAAAACAAAAGATTTTGGGAAAATGGTGCAAAAGGGAATTGTTCTGCTCATGAAGAGGGACACAATGGGAGTTTCTTCATGAAGAATAAGCATGCAGGGTTCACTACAGAGGTCCTCTAGGATCAAGGAATGGGGAGTACAAGGACAGTGACAAAATATTGTGTAACAGATGCCCCCTAAAGTGTGAAGGCCGAACTAGAGTGAGGGATGAAATGCTTTATGAATCAGTGTGAGGAACCGTACTCTGTCGTCGGAAAACCTGCAAGAAAGTACAGATACATATACATAATTGAGAACTCTATCAAATGATACATGAATCGTGGCCTGGATGTAGCCATCCAGAGAATGATCACGTAAATGGATCTAGGTATGGGCGCAACCATCCATCAAAGAGGATCATAATGAAACCAAGGTATGGTCGCAGCCATCCAATAATGAGAAGGATCACATATGACAACTCATGGTATGGTCGTAGCCATCCATCTGAAAGAGACATGCATATCAACATAATCATGTCACATCACTTTGCAACCTAGAATTTTGTAATCTGAGCCTAGGGTCTTGCGCTCCAACACGACCTAATCAAAGTACAAATTCTAACATGTGAATAGATGTGTTGGCATCGAACATGCTAGAAATTCACTTGATTACCAGCCAATGATGTAAGTTGTTAACAAGCGTGAGAGAAACCACCAATAATGAAAATGGTCCTCAAGGTACTATCGGAAAAATCCATGGAATGTGAATAGAGGAACTGAAGTCGAACACCCATGAAATCACTTGATTGAAAGCCAATGACGTGAACTTGTCATCGAGTGCGAAGAACTTGTCATTAGGGCATGCAAGCTCTAAGGTACTGGAAGGGAGTCCCTCGGTCAACTTCCCAGATAATGAGTTGAATTCGACAGAAAGCAATCTTGTCGAAGGAGGCCATAATGTTTCCCACATCATCGACATGAGACCAAAGGATGCAAAATGATTTTGGATGATACGGAGAATCAGAGGCAAATGTAACTGTAGAAGGAAAACTCTTGAACATATCGGCGACACAACTAGAAATTTGTCAGGTTTTGGATCCATGGGATCGATGGTCATGATGACGTGGCAGAGATCAAATGGAAGGCAAAAATGAACGGCCCAAACCCAGGAAGGTCAACGATAAAAAGGAGGATATCCCAACCTGACACAAAGAAAAAAGTGTCATGTTCAAGAGTGAGTTACCGACACAACTGATAGATTTCCAAATTTTCCCCCGCCATTCCTGGCAGGTACCCAAATTACTTTTTAATCGCAAGCTTGAAGGGGATAGCATATGCTTGCACTGTAAGTTCATCCTTCGGACAAATCTAACCTAGTAATTTTAACGATCCCTAGGAAGGAGAAGCTCACATTCGTCATGACGACAAATCAGATGTCATATAATATTTTAATGAGTCCGACAAAGGCGTAACTCGATATCTTTTTCATATTTAGAGAGTTTGAAAAATACATGTAAAAGAAAACTCCACATTGTCCCTTTTCGTATTTTTTTGTCTCTTGAGCCCGAAAAGGTAAAAAATGATACTTGAGAGAACCGCTTGACCATTTCAGTCAAGGAGTACCTTTTTTGTAAATAGTGCCTCCCAGCCCGAAAAAGGGGCAAACTTATATTGGGCGTACGATGTTTCGCATCCGTTAACGAGTTTGAAACAACAAGGGCTTGACCATATTTTCGCTTTTAAAGGGTAAGAAAAGAGCTTGAAAGTGGACCCCCCATTTTATTTTTTACGAGTCAAAAGGGAAAAACACTAGGCAATCTTTTCATATGAGCTTAACCAGTTGAGAAAAGAGTTGAAAAGTGACTCGTCACCATCATCGAACATCCATCACCTATCACTGTGCAAAAAGGTAAAGTGTATTATCTAGTTCTTGAGGCAAAATAGGTTAAAATATTTACAAAAACCTAATTTTTTCATGAAAAAATGATAAAAAGAAGAAAAGTAAATATATTTTTACCATTTACAATTTTACCTTGCTGTGAAAACTTTTTACTCACTTTTTACCTAATTGTTTCGAAGAAAATTGTGGGAGATTAGGGAGGTCAATCGTAGAGCCGCCAGTTACAGGTAAAAGTCGAAGCCCTGAGCTTCATTTATGTGTTCTTTATTTTTGTTTTTAACCAATTTTTAGTTTTTTGAGGGGGTTTTTGAAAAACTTTTTCGCCGTTGGTTGGCGTGACTTTCGGGCACGGAATCCAATCGGCTAAGGGTGATTAACAAAGCCAATGGCATTGTTCAGCATAAATGTTTTTAAAATAGGCGTGTCAGCGTTGTGAATAGGGAAAAACCCTATTTCCTCAAAAAATCACCATGTAAACTCAAATTTTATGGTCCAAGCATGATTGTTAACTCAAATTAATGGCTTTTTCAAGAAAGAATCGTTGAAAATGGTGGATTGGAAAGAACGGGAACATGAGGATGTTGACGCCCAAGCAATGAATGACCCAAATTGACTAGAAGCTTTGAGGGCTTTTGGGCTCCTCAAATTCTTTTTCACGCTAGGGATGCGGGCCAACTCGAGTTGCTTTGGTACCTGATTAGTATTTGGGACATTAATTGGGAGATATTTGTCATTGGTGACCAGGAGCTGGAATTGGAAACTTCAGACATATACTTCATCACTAGACTGTCCCATCGAGGAGAACCAGTGAACTTGTATGGGTCACAACCAATTTGGGAAAGCATATCTTCATTGCTTGCTGAACACTGTCCTGAGGCCCTAAAATCTAAAAGTGGGAAGATAGAGATTTCCAATGTTCGGGATCTAACATTGAGAATGCTTTTGTTGACCATCAACAAAGCGGTGGCGTCCCAGGCGGAACTTGAGATGAACAAGTCAAAGTTCCTTTATGCTATCGAATGTATAGCTCTTATGATCTTCAACTGGGCCAAGGCCATGAAGATCAATATCAAGCGCCAGCTGTCCAAATCCAAGGCAGGGAATCTTGAGCAATTTTGCTTCGTATTGATGCTTGTGACCTTCTTCTTGGAACGGGTACCATTGTTCCAGTATCCGCTAACTGAGGTAGATCATCCTCTGCGACACGATCCGTGGATGACTCGCTAGAGTCGTTTGATGCCCAGGATCACTGGGGGTCAGCACATGTCATACCAACCTACATTCTTTTCATGGCTACAATGATAGAAAATCATCATGGAGGACTATCCATACAATGGCACCGACTTCCGTGGAGATCTAGATATGCCCTTACCAGATGGAGAGGATTTCGACGACGAAGGTAAAAAATAAAATTTTTAATCTTGAGATTTTTTAATTGTTTTTGGATATATATGTGCTTATAAAATTTCTCTTGTTAATGCAGATGTTGGACCAAAGCGGCCTACTAGGATGTCCCCAATAGTCAGGCGCGCCCCCCATCTTATTGATGTTGTCGCTCCTTATCAGGAAGGGAGTGACAATGAGGAGGAGATCGTGAGGAACCTTGAGGGGTTGACTCGTGGCATCCCAGAGTATTCTCGAGGAGGAGACATTCATCGTCAATACCAGAGACACATGGTGGGAGTCTCAAATCGGATCTGTCGATTGCTGACTTCTGTTGCATGAGCCGTATCATGCTACCACAATCACCATGCTGATTAGTTCCTAGGTCGATCATTTACATTTTTTTGAGGCCTGCATACCATAGATATATAAGGCCTGTGAGCTGCCGATGTTATTTTGGACACGTATATTATTTTTTTGGGGTTTTGATGTATCAAACATTATCACCATCCA
>APFE030196934.1:0-19011 GCA_000404065.3 Pinus taeda | reverse complement strand
CTCTTTGACTACTTGTTAACTCTCTCTGTACATAATTGGTTTCATTAAAAGTGTTATGTTCTAAATCTCTTCAATGTAACCTTCATATTTTGTCACATTGATTTCTTTGGACATCTCAATTTTTAATGAGGTTATTTTAATTTTCATGTGATTTTCAAACACATTGATTTTAGTGTACATCTCAAATCTAATTCTATCTCAGTTTTGTTCAATTTCTAGCACATTGATTTCAATGTACGTGTGAAATATTAACACATTGATTTCATGTAAATTGCAACTTTTAATTTTATTTCAATTTGATTTTAACGTACATGTCAATTTCTATGACAATTCCCACATGTACATTTTAATATCCAGTGGATTGATTTTGATGTACGTGTGAAATTTTAGGACATAGATTTCATGTACATTGCAATTTTTATTTTTATTTCCATTTGATTTTAACGTACATGTCAATTTCTATGACAATTCCTACATGTACATGTTAATTTGTATTTATATTCTATTCAATGTAAATTTCAATTTCAAATTTCTATTTCCATTTCTATTTCTTATTTTATTTCTCTCTCCATTACCACATTAGAAATCGAAATAGAAACATCTAGACATACAATTACTCAGTACACTAATGATCAGAAGTTATTTAATTGATTGTGTTAACGAGTGGAAAAAGTCTGCATGTCAACTACGGAATTTGTCCAAGGGTATTGAGGTGCGAATTGACCATAAGACCTAGTTTTCAATGATCGTTTTCTGACATGTGTGCTCTTTGACGACTTGTTAACTCTCTCTGTACATAATTGGTTTCATTAAAAGAGTCAATTTCAATATCTCTTCAGTGTCACCTTCATATGTTGTCACATTGATTTCCTTGGACATCTCAATTTTTAATGAGCTTTTTTTTAAGTTCATGCGATTTTCAAACACATTGATTTTAGTGTACATTTCAGTTCTAATTCTATTTCAGATTTGCTTAGTTTCTACCGCATTTATTTCAATTTACGTGTGAAATTTTAACACATAGATTTCATGTAATTTCAATTTTTATTTTTATTTCAATTTGATTTTAACGTACATCTCAATTTCTATGACAATTCCTACATGTACATGTTAATTTTTATTTATATTCTATTCAATGTCAATTTCAATTTCAATTTCAAATTTCTATTTCCATTTCTATTTCTTATTTTATTTCTATCTCCAATAAAACGTTAGAAATCGAAATCGAAACATCTAGACATACAATTACTCAGTACACTGATGATTACAAGTTATTTAATTGATTGAGTTAATGCGTGGAAAATGTTTGCGTGTCAACTACGGAATTTGTCCAAGGGTACTAAGGTGCGAATTGACCATAAGACCTAGTTTTCAATGATCGTTTTTTGACATGTGTGATCTTTGACTACTTGTTAACTCTCTCTATACATAATCGGTTTCATTAAAAGAGTCAATTTCAATTTCTCTTCAATGTCACCTTCATATTTTGTCACATTGATTTCCTTGGACATCTCAATTTTTAATGAGCTTATTTTAAAGTTCATATGATTTTCATACACATTGATTTTAGTGTACATTTCAGTTCTATTTCTATTTGAACTTTGTTCAATTTCTAGCGCATTGATTTCAATGGACGTGCGAAATTTTAACACATAGATTTCATGTACATTGTAATTTTTATTTTTATTTCAACTTGATTTTAACGTACATGTCAATTTCTATGACAATTCCTACATGACCATGTTAATTTGTATTTATATTCTATTCAATGTCAATTTCTATTTCAAATTTCTATTTCTCATTTTATTCTTATCTCCATTGCCACATTAGAAATCGAAATAGAAACATCTAGACACACAATTACTTAGTACGTTGATGATCACAAGTTATTTAATTGATTGAGTCAACTAGTGGAAAAAGTCTATATGTCAACTACGGAACTTGTCCAAGGGTATTGAGGTGCGAATTGACCATAAGACCTAGTTTTCAATGATTGTTTTCTCACGTGTGCTCTTTGAATACTTGTTAACTCTATCTGTACATAATCGGTTTCATTAAAAGAGTCAATTTCAATCTCTCTTCAATGTCACGGTCATATTTTGTCACATTGATTTCTTTGGACATCTCAATTTTTAATGAGCTTATTTTAAAGTTCATGTGATTTTCAAACCCATTGATTTTAGTGTACATCTTAGTTCTAATTCTATTTCAGTTTTGTTCAATTTCTAGCGCATTGATTTCAATGTACGTGTGAAATTTTAACACATTGATTTCATTACATTGCAATTTTTAATTTTATTTCAATTTGATTTTAACGTACATGCCAATTTCTATGACAATTCCTACATGTACATGTTAATTTGAATTTATATTCTATTCAATGTCAATTTCAATTTCAAATTTGTATTTCCATTTGTATTTCTTATTTTATTCTCTGTACATAATTGTTTACATTAAAAGAGTCAATTTAAATTTCTCTTCAATGTCACCTTCATATTTTGTCACAATTATTTCCTTGGACATATCAATTTTTAATGAGCTTATTTTAAAGTTCATGTGATTTTTAAACACATTGATTTTAGTGTACATTTCAGTTCTAATTCTATTTCAGCATTGTTCAATCTCCAGCGCATTGATTCCAATCTACGTGTACATGTTAATTTGTATTTATATTCTATTCAATGTTGATTTAAATTTCAAATTTCTATTTCCATTTCTATTTCTTATTTTATTTCTATCTCCATTACCACATTAGAAATCGAAATAGAAACATCTAGACATACAATTACTCAGTACACTAATGATCAGAAGTTATTTAATTGATTGAGTTAACAAGTGGGAAACGTTTGTGTGTCAACTACGGAATTTGTCCAAGGGTACTGAGGTGCGAATTGACCATAAGACCTAGTTTTCAATGATCATTTTTTGACATGTGTGCTCTTCCACTACTTGTTAACTCTCTCTATACATAATTGGTTTCATTAAAAGAGTCAACTTCAATTTCTCTTCAATGTCACCTTCATATTTTGTCTCATTGATTTCCTTGGACATCTGAATTTTTAAATTTTAAAGTTCATGTGATTGTCAAACACATTGATTTTAGTGTACATTTCAATTCTATTTCAATTTCAGCTTTGTTCAATTTCTAGTGCATTGATTTCAATGTACGAGTGAAATTTAAACACATAGATTTCATGTGCATTGCAATTTTTATTTTTATTTCAATTTGATTCTAATGTACATGACAATTTCTATGACAATTCCTACATGTGCATTTTAATTTGTATTTATATTCTATTCAATTTCAAATTCAAATTCAAATTTCTATTTCCATTTCGATTTCTCATTTTATTCCTATCTCCATTACCACATTATAAATCGAAATATAAACTTCTAGACATACAATTACTTAGTACATTGATGATCATAAGTTATTTAATTGATTGAGTCAACTAGTGGAAAAAGTCCAGATGTCAACTACGGAATTTGTCCAAGGGTACTGAGGTGCGAATTGACCATAAGACCTGACAAGTGTGCTCTTTGACTAATTGTTAACTCTCTGTGCACATAATTTTTTACATTAAATTTGTCAATTTCAATTTCTCTTCATTGTCACCTTCATATTTTGTAACATTGATTTCCTTGGACATCTCAATTTTTAATGAGTTTATTATAAAGTTCATGTGATTTTCAAACATATTGATTTTAGTGTACATTTCAGTTCTAATTCTATTCAGTTTTGTTAACACATTAATTTCATGTGCATCTCAATTTTTAATTTTATTTCAATTTCATTTTAACGTACATGTCGATTTCTATGACAATTCCTACATCTACATGTTAATTTGTATTTATATTCTATTCAATTTCAACTTTCTATTTCAATTTTTATTTCTTATTTTATTCCTATCTCCATTACCACTTTAGAAATCAAAATTAAAAACATCTAGACATACAATTACTGAATACATTGATGATCACAAGTTATTTAATTGATTGAGTGAATGAGTGGAAAAAGGCTACATGTCAACTATGGAATTTGTCCAAGGGTACTGAGGTGCGAATTGACCATAAGACCTAGTTTTCAATGATTATTTTCTGACATTAGTGCTCTTTGACTAATTATTAACTCTCTTTGTACATAATTGGTTACATTAAAAGAGCCAATTTCAATTTCTCTTCAATGTCACCTTCATTTTTTGTCACATTGATTTCCTTGGACATCTCAATTTTTAATGAGCTTATTTTATAGTTGATGTGATTTTAAAACACATTGATTTTAGTGTAAGTTTCAGTTCTAATTCTATTTTAGATTTGTTCAATTTCTAGCTTATTGATTTCAATGTACGTGTGAAATTTTAACACATAGATTTCATGTACATTGTAATTTTTATTTTTATTTCAATTTGATTTTAATGTACATGTCAATTTGTATGACAATTCCTACATGTACATGTTAATTTGTATTTATATTCTATTCAACATCAATTTCAATTTAAAATTTCTATTTCCATTTCTATTTCTCATTTTATTCTTATCTCCATTGCCACATTAGAATCGAAATAGAAACATATAGGCACACAATTACTCAGTACGTTGATGATCACAAGTTATTTAATTGATTGAGTTAACTATTGGAAAAAGTCTACATGTCAACTACAGAATTCGTTCCAAGGGTACTGAGGTGCGAATTGACCATAAGACCTAGTTTTCAATGATTGTTTTTTGACATGTGTGCTCTTTGACTACTTGTTAACTCTCTCTGTACATAATTCGTTTCATTAAAAGTGTTAATTTCTAAATCTCTTCAACGCAACCTTCATATTTTGTCACATTGATTTCTTCGGACATCTCAATTTTTAATGAGGTTATTTTAAATTTCATGTGACTTTGAAACACATTGATTCTAGTGTACATCTCAAATCTAATTCTATCTCAGTTTTAACACATTGATTTCAATGTACGTGTGAAATTTTAATACATTGATTTCATGTAAATTGCAATTTTTAATTTTATTTCAATTTGATTTTAACGTAGATGTCAATTTCTATGAAAATTCCTACATGTACATTTTAATTTCTAGCGGATTGATTTTGATGTACGTGTGAAATTTTAGGACAAAGATTTGATGTACAATGCAATTTTTATTTTTATTTCAATTTGATTTTAACGTACATGTCAATTTCTATGACAATTCCTACATGTACATGTTAATTTGTATTTATATTCTATTCAATGTAAAATTTCAATTTCAAATTTCTATTTCCATTTCTATTTCTTATTTTATTTCTATCTCCATTACCACATTAGAAATCAAAATAGAAACATCCAGGCATACAATTACTCAGTACAATAATGATCATAAGTTATTTAATTGATTGAGTTAACGATTGGAAAAAGTCTGCATGTCAACTACGGAATGTGTCCAAGGGTACTGAGGTGCGAATTGACCATAAGACCTAGTTTTCAATGATCGTTTCCTGACATCTGTGCTATTTGACAACTTGTTAACTCTCTCTATGCATAATTGGTTTCATTAAAAGAGTCAATTTAAATTTCTCTTCAGTGTCACCTTCATATGTTGTCACATTGATTTCCTTAGACATCTCAATTTTTAATGAGATTTTTTTAAAGTTCATGTGATTTTCCAACACATTGATTTTAGTGTACATTTCAGTTCTAATTCTATTTCAGATTTGTTCAGTTTCTAGCGCATTTATTTCAATTACGTGTGGAATTTTATACATAGATTTCAGTACATGCAGTTTTTTTTTTTTTTCAATTTGATTTTAATGTTACATGTCATTTCTATGACAATTCCTACATGTACATGTTAATTTGTATTTATATTCTATTCAATTTCAATTTCAATTTCAAATTCCTATTTCCATTCCTATTTCTCATTTTATTTCCTATCTTCGTTACCACATTATAAATTGAAATATAAACGTCTAGACATAGAATTACTCAGTACATTGATGATCACAAGTTATTTAATTCATTGAATCAACTAGTGGAAAAAGTCTAGATGTCAATTACGGAATTTGTCAAAAGGTACTGAGGTGCGAATTGACCATAAAACCTAGTTTGCGATGATTGTTTTCTGACATGTGTGCTCTTTGACTACTTTTTAACTCTCTCTGTACATAATTGGTTCCATTAAAAGAGTCAATTTCAATTTCTCTTCAATGTCACCTTCATATTTTGTCCCATTGATTTCTTTGGACATCTCAATTTTTAATGAGCTTATTTTAATGTTCATGTGATTTTCAAACACATTGATTTTAGTGTACATCTCAGTTCTAATTCTGTTTCAGTTTTGTTCAATTTCTAGTGCATTGATTTCAATGTACGTGTGAAATTTTAACACATTGATTTCATGTACATTGCAATTTTTAGTTTTATTTCAATTTGATTTTAACGTACATGCCAATTTGTATGACAATTCCTACATGTACATGTTAATTTGTATTTATAATCTATTCAATGTCAATTTCAATTTCAAATTTGTATTTCCATTTGCATTTCTTATTTTAGTCCTATCTCCATTACCACATTAGAAATCGAAATAGAAACATCTAGATATACAATTACTGAATACATTGATGTCACAAGTTATCTAATTGATTGAGTTAACTAGTAGAAAAAGTCTACATGTCAACTATGGAATTTGTCAAAGGGTAATGAGGTGTGAATCGAACATAAGACCTAGTTTTCAATGATCATTTTCTGACATGTGTGCTCTTTGACTACTTGTTAACTCTCTTTTTACCTAATTGGTTACATTAAAAGAGTCCATTTCAATTTCTCTTCAATGTCACCCTCATATTTTGTCACATTGATTTCCTTGGACATCTCAATTTTTAATGAGCTTATTTTTAAAGTTCGTGTGTACATTTCAGTTCTAATCTATTTTAGGTTTGTTCAATTTCTAGCGCATTGATTTCAATGTACGTGTGAAATTTTAACACATAGATTTCATGTACGTTGTAATTTTTATTTTTATTTCAATTTGATTTTAATGTACATGTCAATTTGTATGACAATTCCGACATGTACATGTTAATTTGTATTTATATTCTATTCAACGTCAATTTCAATTTCAAATTTCTATTTCCATTTCTATTTCTCATTTTATTCTTATCTCCATTGCCACATTAGAAATCAAAATAGAAACATCTAGACACACAATTACTCAGTACGTTCATGATCACAAGTTATTTAACTGTTGAGTTAACTATTGGAAAAAGTCTACATGTCAACTACAGAATTCGTCCAAGGGTACTGAGGTGTGAATTGACCATAATACCTAGTTTTCAATGATTGTTTTCTGACATGTGTGCTCTTTGACTACTTGTTAACTCTCTCTATATATAATTGGTTTCATTAAAAGTGTTAATTTCTAAATCTCTTCAATGCAACCTTCATATTTTGTCACATTGATTTCTTTGGATATCTCAATTTTTAATGAGGTTATTTTAAATTTCATCTGATTTTCAAACACATTGATTCTAGTGTACATCTCAAATCTAATTCTATCTCAGTTTTGTTCAATTTGTAGTGTACATTTCAGTTCTAATTCTATTTCTGATTTGTTCAGTTTCTAGCGCATTTATTTCAATTTACGTGTGAAATTTTAACACATAGATTTCATGTACATTGAAATTTTTATTTGTATTTCAATTTGATTTTAATGTGCATGTCAATTTCTACGACAATTCCTACATGTACATGTTAATTTGTATTTATATTCTATTCAATTTCAATTCCAATTTCAAATTCCTATTTCCATTTCTATTTCTCATTTTATTTCCTATCTCCATTACCACATTATAAATTGAAATATAAACATCTAGACATACAATTACTCAGTACGTTGATGATCACAAGTTATTTAATTCATTGAGTCAACTAGTGGAAAAGTCTAGATGTCAACTACGGAATTTGTCCAAGGGTACTGAGTTGCGAATTGACCATAAGACCTAGTTTCCGATGATTGTTTTCTGACATGTGTGCTCTTCGACTACTTTTTAACTCTCTCTGTACATAATTGGTTTCATTAAAAGAGTCAATTTCAATTTCTCTTCAATGTCACCTTCATATTTTGTCCCATTGATTTCTTTGTACATCTCAATTTTTAATGAGCTTATTTTAAAGTTCATGTGATTTTCAAACACACTGATTTTAGTGTACATCTCAGTTCTAATTCTATTTTAGTTTTGTTCAATTTCTAGTGCAGTGATTTCAATGTACGTGTGAAATTTTAACACATTGATTTCATGTACATTGCAATTTTTTGTTTTATTTCAATTTGATTTTAACGTACATGCCAATTTCTATGACAATTCCTACATGTACATGTTAATTTGTATTTATATTTTATTCAATGTCAATTTGAATTTCAAATTTGTATTTCCATTTGTATTTCTTATTTTATTCCTATCTCCATTACCACATTAGAAATCGAAATAGAAACATCTAGACATACAATTGCTGAATACATTGACGTCACAAGTTATCTAATTGATTGAGTTAACTAGTAGAGAATTTTTCCAAGGGTAATGAGGTGTGAATTGACCATAAGACCTAGTTTTCAATGATCATTTTCTGACATGTGTGCTCTTTGACTACTTGTTAACTCTCTTTGTACATAATTGGTTACATTAAAAGAGTCAATTTCAATTTCTCTTCAATGTCACCCTCATATTTTGTCACATTTATTTCCTTGGACATCTCAATTTTTAATGACCTTATTTTAAAGTTCATGTGATTTTCAAACACATTGATTTTAGTGTACATTTCAGTTCTAATTCTATTTCAGCTTCGTTCAGTTTCTAGCGCATTTATTTCAATGTACATTGCAATTTTTTAATTTTATTTCAATTTTATTTTAACGTACATGCCAATTTCTATGACAATTCCTACATGTACATGTTAATTTGTATTTATATTGTATTCAATGTCAATTTCAATTTCAAATTTGTATTTCCATTTGTATTTCTTATTTTATTCCTATCTCCATTACCGCATTAGAAATCGAAATAGAAACATCTATACATACAATTACTTAATACATTGATGATCACAAGTTATTTAATTGATTGAGTGAATGAGTGGAAAAAGTCTACATGTCAACTATGGAATTTCTCCAAGGGTACTGAGGTGCGAATTGAACATAAGACCTAGTTTTGAATGATCATTTTCTGACATGTGTGCTCTTTGACTAATTGTTAACTCTCTCTGTACATAATTGTTTACATTAAAAGAGTCAATTTCAATTTCTCTTCAATGTCACCTTCATATTTTGTCACATTTATTTCCTTGGACATCTCAATTTTTAATCAGCTCATTTTAAAGTTCATGTGATTTTTAAACACATTGATTTTAGTGTACATTTCAGTTCTAATTCTATTTCAGCATTGTTCAATTTCCAGCGCATTGATTCCAATCTACGTGTGAAATTTTAACACATACATTTCATGTACATTGCAATTTTTATTTTTATATCAATTTGATTTTAACGTACATGGCAATTTCTATGATAATTCCTACATGTACATGTTAATTTGTATTTATATTCTATTCAATGTTAATTTAAATTTCAAATTTCTATTTCCATTTCTATTTCTTATTTTATTTCTATCTCCATTACCACATCAAAAATCGAAATAGAAACATCTAGACATACAATTACTCAGTACACTAATGATCAAAAGTTATTTAATTGATTGAGTTAACGAGTGGGAAAAGTTTGCGTGTCAACTACGGAATTTGTCCAAGGGAACTGAGGTGTGAATTGACCATAAGACCTAGTTTTCAATGATCATTTTTTGACATGTTTGCTCTTCCACTACTTGTTAACTCTCTCTATACATAATTGGTTTCATTAAAAGAGTCAACTTCAATTTCTCTTCAACGTCACCTTCATATTTTGTCTCATTGATTTCCTTGGAAATCTCAATTTTTAATAAGCTTATTTTAAAGTTCATGTGATTTTCAAACACATTGATTTTAGTGTACATTTCAATTCTATTTCAATTTCAGCATTGTTCAATTTCTAGTGCATTGATTTCAATGTACGTGTGAAATTTAAACACATAGATTTCATGTACATTGCAATTTTTATTTTTATTTCAATTTGATTCTAATGTACATGTCAATTTCTATGACAATTCCTACATGTACATTTTAATTTGTATTTATATTCTATTCAATTTCTATTTCCATTTCTATTTCTCATTTTATTCCTATCTCCATTACCACATTATAAATCGAAATATAAACTTCTAGACATACAATTACTCAGTGTGTTGATGATCACAAGTTATTTAATTGATTGAGTCAACTAGTGGAAAAAGTCCAGATGTCAACTACGGAATTTGTCCAAGGGTACTGAGGTGCCAATTGACCATAAGACCTAGTTTTCAATGATCGTTTTCTGACATGTGTGCTCTTTGACTAATTGTTAACTTTCTCTGCACATAATTGGTTACATTAAATTTGTCAATTTCAATTTCTCTTCAATGTCACCTTCATATTTTTTAACATTGATTTCCTTGCACATCTCAATTTTTAATCAGTTTATTATAAAGTTCATGTGATTTTCAAACATATTGATTTTAGTGTACATTTCAGCTCTAATTCTATTCAGTTTTGTTAACACATTAATTTCATGTGGATTGCAATTTTTAATTTTATTTCAATTTGATTTTAACGTACATGTCGATTTCTATGACAATTCCTACATCTACATTTTAATTTTTATTTATATTCTATTCAATTTCAACTTTGTATTTCCATTTTTATTTCTTATTTTATTCCTATCTCCATTACCACATTAGAAATCAAAATAGAAACATCTAGACATACAATTACTGAATACATTGATGATCACAAGTTATTTAATTGATTGAGTGAATTAGTGGAAAAAGTCTACATGTCAACTATGGAATTTGTCCAAGGGTACTGAGGTGCGAATTGACCATAAGACCTAGTTTTCAATGATTATTTTCTGACATTAGTGCTCTTTGACTAATTGTTAACTCTCTCTGTACATAATTGGATACATTCAAAGAGTCAATTTCAATTTCTCTTCAATGCCACCTTCATTTTTTGTCACATTGATTTCCTTGGACATCTCAATTTTTAATGAGCTTATTTTATAGTTCATGTTATTTTAAAACACATTGATTTTAGTGTAAGTTTTAGTTCTAATTTTATTTTAGGTTTGTTCAGTTTCGAGCGCATTGATTTCAATGTACGTGTGAAATTTTAACACATAGATTTCATGTACATTGTAATTTTTATTTTTATTTCAATTTGATTTTAATGTACATGTCAACTTGTATGACAAATCCTACATGTACATGTTAATTTGTATTTATATTCTATTCAACGTCAATTTCAATTTCAAATTTCTATTTCCATTTCTATTTCTCATTTTATTCTTATCTCCATTGCCACATTAGAAATCGAAATAGAAACATCTAGACACACAATTACTCAGTACGTTGATGATCACAAGTTATTTAATTGATTGAGTTAACTATTTGAAAAAGTCTACATGTCAACTACAGAATTCGTCCAAGGGTACTGAGGTGCGAATTGACCATAAGACCTAGTTTTCAATGATTGTTTTTTGACATGTGTGCTCTTTGACTGCTTGTTAACTCTCTCTGTACATAATTGTTTTCATTAAAAGTGTTATTTTCTAAATCTCTTCAATGCAACCTTCATATTTTGTCACATTGATTTCTTTGGACATCTCAGTTTTCAATGAGGTTATTTTAAATTTCATGTGATTTTCAAGCACATTGATTCTATTGTACATCTCAAATCTAATTCTATCTCAGTTTTGTTCAATTTCTAGCCATTGATTTCAATGTACGTGTGAAATTTTAACACATTTATTCCATGTAAATTGCAATTTTTTATTTTATTTCAATTTGATTTTAACATAGATGTCAATTTCTATGACAATTCCTACATGTACATTTTAATTTCTAGCGGATTGATTTTGATGTACGTGTGAAATTTTAGGACAAAGATTTCATGTACATTGCAATTTTTATTTTTATTTCATTTTGATTATAACGTACATGTCAATTTCTATGACAATTCCTAAATGTACATGTTAATTTGTATTTATATTCTATTCAATGTAAATTTCAATTTCAAATTTCTATTTCCATTTCTATTTCTTATTTTATTTCTATCTCCATTACCACATTAGAAATTGAAATAGAAACATCCAGAGATACAATTACTCATTACACTAATGATCAGAAGTTATTTAATTGATTGAGTTAACGAGTAGAAAAAGCCTGCATGTTAACTACGGAATTTGTCCAAGGGTACTGAGGTGCAAATTGACCATAAGACCTAGTTTTCAATGATCGTTTTCTGACATGTGTGCTCTTTGACGACTTGTTAACTCTCTCTATACATAATTGGTTTCATTAAAAGAGTCAATTTCAATTTCTCTTCAGTGTCACCTTCATATGTTGTCACATTGATTTCCTTAGACATCTCAATTTTTAATGAGATTTTTTAAAGTTCATGTGATTTTCAAACACATTGATTTTAGTGTACATTTCAGTTCTAATTCTATTTCTGATTTGTTTAGTTTCTAGTGCATTTATTTCAATTTACGTGTGAAATTTTAACACATAGATTTCATGTACATTGCAATTTTTATTTTTATTTCAATTTGATTTTAATGTACATGTCAATTTCCCTGGATGCGGGTGCAAGTTTGGTTTAATGGTATGGGGGCGGGCTACCCACTGGGCAAGTGGCAGCCCAGTCCCGCCACACATCACTGGCATTTATTCAGCAGAGTTATTAAACCATCTCGATCCTTCCTGCAAGGCATACGAGACATTATGTCCTCCCCTCTTCGCATCAAGTCGGCTCTTCAGCCCTCCGGGAAACTCATGACGGCCTCTGGTTCACACATGGCAAGCCACCGGCCTCTTCCTTATAATTAAGGCGTCTGCAGCAAGGTAACGCATTGCTTATGGCTCATTTGGGTTTATTGTTGGTCTGGTGAATCTGTGTTGTGGCAGGTTTCAAGAGCTAGAAGCGGCGACGTAGTTCACCAGCCCCCTGTTCTTCCCTGCTCTCTCCCTGTGCTCAATTACCGTCACTAGTGGCCTGCGTTCAAGCCTCAGCTTGCTTTATCACCTGGATCCTCCGGCATTTCCTGGTCTGCGTGCTGGTTTTTGCATTTCGATTGTCACAGTCCCCTCCTGCCTCCTCGGGTGCCTTTTGCTGCCAAACCCTGCATCCCTTGGCCCTCTATGGAAATCTCCTATGCCCTCTGGCCTTCCCGTGCCACAAAGCCTCCGCTCCATTATCCCCACTCCTTTCCGCATCGCTCCTGCCACCTCTGCGACCATCCCAATCTGCAATGCCGAAGGAAAGGCTACGAGCTAGCTGCCGACGAGGTGGGTCTCGGGGAGGGGTGAGAGGTCGGGCCTCTGTCCCTCGTTCCTCTAATTCGCTGTTAGAAGATGCCAATAGTGCTCGTCGCAGAAGAGGTAGAAGACCAGGGCAAGCCCAAGCCCCGACTTGCCGTCACAGCTTCCATCCCTCCTCCCGCTTCAGTTTTCCTTGTCTTCTGGATTCAGACACATACTATGTGTCAGTTAAGATTGAAAAGTGTGAGCATGAGGCTCAAGGACCAGCAGCAGCGGATCTCAGGCCTCCAGATCCACTTCTGGAATAGCCTCCCTTGTCACCTGCATAGAGAGTTGGACCTGCAATTCAGCTTCCCGCTCCAGAACAAGGGCAGCACCATGCGGCAAAAGTGTCAGCTGTTGTAGTGGCTGGACCAAGTGCACCTGCAGAAGATGACGCGCCTCAAACTGACTCAAGCGAGCCAGATCCATATGCCTACCGAGTGGTGGAAGAGGTGCCATCAACCTCTGTGGACGACTGAACCGATTCTCTGGGTTACCGGGCTACGGGTATGGCAATGTATTTTGTGGTTCTGTCGGGTAATCATATGCCCCTTCTTCTTCTTCAATACTCTTTCGATATGTAAGATTGGTGCGCTGGCTACAGCAGCACAACCTCAGGTCTTATACTATGCTTATACCTGCAATGTCAATGGCGGATTCTAGGGTCCAGGTCTATATTATCGAGTCAGTCTGGGGTTATGGGTCATGGTTAAGAGTCTGTATGTCAGAAAATAGTTGGGTTTCAGAACTTTTTCTCCTCTCTGTCAGATTTTGTAACTGCCGGCAAGTCTTCCATTCTCGCGGAAGGACAATTGTCTGGCTGGTCATGGTAAACACTGCTGCAAAATCCATCTCTGTAGGATGGTGCTATCAAAGTTTCGCCTCGTTGTAATTTTTTGAATTTTTGTACCATAATAGAATTAGTATACTTTACAAAAAAAGAAAATGTACATGTCAATTTCTATGACAATTCCTACATGTACATGTTAATTTGTATTTATATTCTATTCAATTTCAATTTCAATTTCATATTCCTATTTCCATTTCCATTTCTCATTTTATTTCCTATCTCCATTACCACATTATAAATTGAAATATAAACATCTAGACATAAAATTACTCAGTACGTTGATGATCACAAGTTATTTAATTCATTGAGTCACCTAGTGGAAAAAGTCTAGATGTCAACTACGGAATTTGTCCAAGGGTACTGAGGTGCGAATTGACCATAAGACCTAGTTTCCGATGATTGTTTTCTGACATGTGTGCTCTTTGACTACTTTTTAACTCTCTCTATACATAATTGGTTTCATTAAAAGAGTCAATTTCAATTTCTCTTCAACGTCACCTTCATATTTTGTCCCATTGATTTCTTTGGACATCTCAATTTTTAATGAGCTTATTTTAAATTTCATGTGATTTTCAAACACATTGATTTTAGTGTACATCTCTGTTCTAATTCTATTTCAGTTTTGTTCAATTTCTAGTGCATTGATTTCAATGTACGTGTGACATTTTAACACATTGCTTTGATGTACATTGCAATTTTTAGTTTTATTTCAATTTGATTTTAACATACATGCCAATTTCTATGACAATTCCTACATGTACATGTTAATTTGTACTTATATTCTATTCAATGTCAATTTCAATTTCAAATTTGTATTTCCATTTGTATTTCTTATTTTATTCCTATCTCCATTACCACATTAGAAATCGAAATAGAAACATCCAGGCATACAATTACTGAATACATTGATCTCACAAGTTATCTAATTGATTGAGTTAACTAGTAGAAAAAGTCTACATGTCAACTATGGGATTTGTCCAAGGGTAATGAGGTGTGAATTGACCATAAGACCTAGTTTTCAATGATCATTTTCTGACATGTGTGCTGTTTGACTACTTGTTAACTCTCTTTGTACATAATTGGTTACATTAAAAGAGTCAATTTCAATTTCTCTTAAATGTCACCCTCATATTTTGTCACATTGATTTCCTTGGACATCTCAATTTTTAATGAGCTTATGTTAAAGTTCATGTGATTTTCAAACACATTGATTTTAGTCTACATTTTAGTTCTAATTCTATTTCAGCTTTGTTCAGTTTCTAGCGCATTGATTTCAATGTACGTGTGAAATTTTAACACATAGATTTCATGTACATTGCAATTTTTAATTTTATTTCAATTTTATTTTAACGTACATGCCAATTTCTATGACAATTCCTACATTTACATGTTAATTTGTATTTATATTCTATTCAATGTCAATTTCAATTTCAAATTTGTATTTCCATTTGTATTTCTTATTTTATTCCTATCTCCATTACCACATTAGAAATCGAAATAGAAACATCTAGACATACAATTACTTAATACATTGATGATCACAAGTTATTTGATTGATTGAGTGAATGAGTGGAAAAAGTCTACATGTCAACTATGGAATTTCTCCAAGGGTACTGAGGTGCAAATTGACCTTAAGACCTAGTTTTGAATGATCATTTTCTGACATGTGTGCTCTTTGACTAATTGTTAACTCTCTCTGTACATAATTGTTTACATTAAAAGAGTCAATTTCAATTTCTCTTCAATGTCACCTTCATATTTTGTCACATTGATTTCCTTGGACATCTCAATTTTTAATGAGCTTATTTTAAAGTTCATGTGATTTTTAAACACATTGATTTTAGTGTACATTTCAGTTCTAATTCTGTTTCAGCATTGTTCAATTTCCAGCGCATTGATTCCAATCTAAGTGTGAAATTTTAACACATACATTTCATGTACATTGCAATTTTTATTTTTATATCAATTTGATTTTAACGTACATGGCAATTTCTATGATAATTCCTACATGTACATGTTAATTTGTATTTATATTCTGTTCAATGTTAATTTAAATTTCAAATTTCTATTTCTATTTCTATTTCTTATTTTATTTCTATTTCCATTACCACATTAGAAATCGAAATAGAAACATCTAGACATACAATTACTCAGTACACTAATGATCAGAAGTTATTTAATTGATTGAGTTAACGAGTGGGAAAAGTTTGCGTGTCAACTACAGAATTTGTCCGATGGTACTGAGGTGCGAATTGACCATAAGACCTAGTTTTCAATGATCGTTTTTTGACATGTGTGCTCTTCCACTACTTGTTAACTCTCTCTATACATAATTGGTTTCATTAAAATAGTAAACTTCAATTTCTCTTCAATGTCACCTTCATATTTTGTCTCATTGATTTTCTTGGACATCTCAATTTTTAATGAGCTTATTTTATAGTTCATGTGATTTTCAAACACATTGATTTTAGTGTACATTTCAATTCTATTTCAATTTCAGCTTTGTTCAATTTCTAGTGCATTGATTTCAATGTATGTGTGAAATCTAAACACATAGATTTCATGTACATTGCAATTTTTTTTTTTTTTTCAATTTGATTCTATTGTACATGTCAATTTCTATGACAATTCCATCCCGGATGCGGGTGAGGGTGAGAACCAAGAGGACGAGCCACATGCATAGCATGTGCTGCCTCGTGCCAACGACAAGTGTTAATGGAGATAGGCCGTCGAGTTTTAGAAGGGGATGGCCGGAGCTCCAGGCATTCAATGCCGAGCAGAGGGACAGTAAGGAAGCACAGAGCGCCATTAAGGCGGGCTCGATCCGTAACCTCGAATTGCCCATACAAACGCAGAATGGCGGAGTGCCAATTCATTCCAAGGCAGAGCAAGAATTGCTGCAGTGGCAGGGGAAACTGGTCTGGGGGGATACTCGACGCTCAGGCAAAGCCTGGTCTGTGGAGGAATGTGGTAGCATAAGCTGTCAGTGACCCTCAGCGAGGAAGTGAAGGCATTATTCACCTGGTGTTTGCGCCTTTGAGGCATCCCTGCCCTCGAATTCTCCCACAGGGCACTGAGGGATCTTCATTCAGTTGGCAGTGGTCTGGGAATTGGGCGGCTCCATGGCAAGGACTCGAGAGCGGCAGCCGAGCAGGAGAGGTCCAGGCAGAGGGTCATCCTCTCGGCGCCCAGCAGGAGAGGGACATCATCACTATTGCTGTTGCTACTGCCATCGGAGGGCAAAAGCAACACCATTGCAGGCTCGACAGTTCGTGGAGGTTGGCGGTGCGAATGAGGGAGAGACGGGGCTTCCAACCTTTGGCTCTGTCACCTTCTCTTTGGGCAGCACCTCGGAGAACGCGGGCATCAGCGCCCACATCTCAATCCTGTTCACAAAATTGCCCGAAGAGGCGGAAGACGCGGCTGCGCCACCACCATTGCCACCAAGCGGAGAGGAAGGGGAAGCATCAAAGGCGCAACCTGTGCTGGAAGCGGGAGGCAAGGGGAAGGAGCCTTTGCAAGTTTACACGCCATCACTGGGGCCAGCTCCTCGGGGCTTCACCGAGGAGACGTGGAGAGCGAGATGGGAAGGCGTCGAAGAAGGACAAGGCTGGGCGCGCGTCGTGGAGGACAAAAGCCTCTGTGGGGAGGCTGAGGCACATCTTGCAGGCCACCGTCCACCCTCCGCCCATTCCCAGGACTGAAGCAAGACCGGGTAATCCAATTTTGCATTTTGATTATGTTGAGTTTACGTGGAATCAGATTTGGTTGCCTGGCAGCCATAATCTGCAGTCAAATTTAGAAAGTCGCCCCTGCGTGGGCAATCAGAAGTTTAATTAGCGTAATGCTGCACCTTAGTGCTTTTGTTTTTTGTCTGTTGGGCCTCTCTGGCAAGACAATGTCAATTCTGAATAGGGTCATAGGTAACCAGCTGATGCTGCCCCTGCGTGGGAGCCTTAGAATGATGGAATTTTGTAGACACAGCACCCGTGTGGGTGCTTTCCATGCTCAGCATGTTTAACTGATGTAAAAATTTCACTGTAAATATAATACAATAGTCTAGATAGTCTTTTACCGAGAAAAAATTTCTATGACAATTCCTACGTGTACATTTTAATTTGTATTTATATTCTATTCAATTTCAATTTCAATTTCAAATTTCTATTTCCATTTCTATTTCTCATTTTATTCCTATCTCCATTACCACATCATAAATCGAAATATAAACTTCTAGACATACAATTACTCAGTACGTTGATGATCACAAGTTATTTAATTGATTGAGTCAACTAGTGGAAAAAGTCCAGATGTCAACTACGGAATTTGTCCAAGGGTACTAAGGTGCGAATTGACCATAAGACCTAGTTTTCAATGATCGTTTTCTGACATGTGTGCTCTTTGCTAATTGTTAACTCTCTCTGCACATAATTGGTTACATTAAATTTGTCAATTTCAATTTCTCTTCAATGTCACCTTCATATTTTGTAACATTGATTTCCTTAGACATCTTAATTTTTAATGAGTTTATTATAAAGTTCATGTGATTTTCAAACATATTGATTTTAGTGTACATTTCAGTTCTAATTCTATTCAGTTTTGTTAACACATTAATTTCATGTGCATCACAATTTTTTATTTTATTTCAATTTGATTTTAACGTACATGTCGATTTCTATGACAATTCCTACATCTACATGT
>APFE030196933.1:138611-151129 GCA_000404065.3 Pinus taeda | reverse complement strand
TCATAGTTTACTGAAGTATGATTGACTCCATAGGCCCAATGGAAACTTATGTAATGTTTATCCAGCCATCAAATTTGTTAATGTTATTCCACAAGAGTTAGCCATCTTATTTATAGTCAAAATCGATAACCCTTTGAGAGAGCCCTCTCAGGCTAAGGAGGCTAAGCCTTAGTCAAAAGATTGGTCTGAAATAGTTACTTAGATTCAACCTGACTAGCAGCCCATCAGGCTTGATTTTGAGATAACAGAGAGAATTTAGGGTTCCTTGCAAGGATCTTGCAAGAGGGTTCCATCTTCCATATGGAGGGGGGTGTGTCTTCCAAAGTTGATCAAAGAGTATCTTTAATAGGAATTTCCTTTAAGTAGTAATGTGGAGATACATCCATATAAAATAATTTATATTCTTTACATTTTCTCCCTTTGAAATATCTCTTGTCACAATAATAGAAAAGATGGATATTTTTATGTTTTACCATCTCTTTAATAGATAACTTGTGGGTGTCAATAAGCAATGTTTTGGATGAGTTGGCATATTTGTGAAAATAGGATAGTGTTAGTGGTGAATAGTGGAATGTTTCTTGTTCATTGACACTACATTAGCTTATTTACCTCTATCACAAGATTCCAACTATGTTTGTGGGAATTGTGTCATGACATGTACTTCCTTGAGTCCATCAATGAAACATTCTTTAAAAAATAAATTAGATTGGCCCTCTTTGTTGTTGTCAATTACTCAAAGATGATAATATATTGCATAATGATGAATATTTGGCATATTTTTTCCACACATCATAAATGGTTATTTCCATGTTCAAAATGACCATAACATTATTGACCACATTTTCCTAAAAAGGGAAAATGACCAACATTAAGAGAAAATCTTGTGGGGAGCAAGAAAATTTCCCCTCATTAAGAAAATATCTTTAATGTTATAAATGAAAATTTTTGTGTAGTAGAATCCTTATGTTGTATGTATATATGTTATGTGAATGGCCCTTAGTAGGACACCTATGGAAGGGAACAACTTCGTTGTACCCTGGTATGGTGATATGAAGGCTAAGAGGTTTCCATTAATTGTAAAGCTTTGAAAAAAGGGGTTAAGACTTATTATGATAGCATTGAGCGAGATTGTTTGCTATTTTGTTTGGTAGTTTCAAAGGTAGAAGGAGACTTGCAACCTAAAAGAGAGAGGAACTCTACTTAGCTGAGTGAAGTAGTGTATTTGGATTTAGCCATACCTGTGTTTCTCTTATGAATATTCCATGTTGAAGGAAGTGTTTTATATACCTTCATAGATTGGATAATACCTCTTCATTTTTAGAAGTCTTATAGGAAGGTCATCACCCTGTAATGAGTTTGTTTTAGTATTTTAAGTAGGTTAGAAGTTTAGAGGGATTTTAAAATTCAAGGATTGACCTCCCTAGTTTTATGCTGTTTTGAATGGGGCTTGGGGGTATTTATTCCCAACCCTAAATCACATGGCTGACAATAGAGTAAACTAAGGGCTAATTGTGAAGGGGATACTTAGGCATGGGATCCATCCACCATACCAACATAATGTCTCTTAGATGATTTATTATAACTCCCAGTGGCCAGTGGTTAGTTGATAGAGATGGTAGCCAACATAAAAATATATTTGTTAATTGACAATGTACCAATCAGATAGGTCTAAACCAAGGTGAAATTAGTGAATTTATTACTAATTACCTAATGATTTTTTTAATCAAACCAGGAGAGAGAGATGGGAATTGAATTTTCCCAAGTCATTAATAGGAGTAGTAAGATTTTTGAATTGAGTAGGAGTGGGGATTTGGTGCATGTCAAGATTCAAACATATAACTTTTTTCTTACAATTAAACCTTAACGAAAAACCCATATCTAGATGCAAGTGCATTATTACATGTAGATGTTATATGGATCCAACATGGATATTAATAGATGCCATTGGATGGTGGAAAATTACTTGGAAATATGGCATATCACAATGATGTGGCATGAAGGTAGGTTCTTGGCAACTTGGCACGATGACATGTTGATGACTTGGAATGTCAACATGGTGAGATGATGTGGCATGGTAGTGTAAGTGAGATGGCATGGTTGATGGCATGTTATCTATCTTGGTAGGTGATGTGGGATCCATAGATTTACAAATATGAATTTTTTCTAAATGAGTACTTATAAAAAAATTGAGAACTAGATAGGTTTTGGGATAAATCCGGAAAGTGTGAAAACATGAATATTTAGTGAGTGGAGGTTGAATACATGGAACTAGTTTGACATGGTGGCTACTAATGAGGATTGGATTAATGTATTGGAATTGACATGGATCCCAATATTTTGCCTCAAAATAATGGCGTGGAATAGAAAATATTCCAAACAAATTCTAGAAATTTGTAGATTTTTCTAGATTTGAGCAGAACTAGATCTCCATCATGTGAGGAAAATATGTTTCTCAATCAATATTTGTCTATTATACTAGGAAAGAGAGCAAGGACCACTTTTGGTTTCTTCTCTTGGAGTGTCTGCATAGTGGCCAGTTGGCAGTCTTGTATATATCTAGTAGATATTGAGTGGTAGGAATGGTTATCTAAGTTCTACAGTGATGCAAAAAACTAGGAATCTAATAAATATTATAATGGGGGGATATGTTATTTTTTAAGTATTGAAATGTTATACATCTGTATATTATTCCAAGTGACTTTTCTAGTTTGAAAAATCATACATATAGAATGTAGGAGAATATTCAATAGAAACTTATAATTTACTATTAAAATTGGTAATTTTTTTTGCAAATCTTATCAGTTTAATCATATCTATGTAGAAAACTAGCAAATTTTTAACCAAATGGACAAATATGTTTTTTTTAAAAGTTGACCAAAAAATAGCTAGCTGGAAAATGTTCAACCCTAAAAAATTCCTTGAATGGGGAATTATTGGAAATCCCTAGTTTGGACACAAAAGGGTGTTGATGTGTTTGATGAGAATGTGGCTCATATGGTGGTGACACATGGGAAAGGACTACCATGTGTCAATCATGTAATGTTGATACAATATTATTAGGGGATGATGTGATACTTTGAAGGTAAAATATTGAATAAGCCATAACTTGTATTTAGAGGTCATATTTGAATGAAAATCATATCATTCAAAAGCCCTTAATGAGAAAAATGTGATAGTGGTCTAAAACATATGGTTTAATATTTTTGAAGGAAGATTATTTTTAATGATCCCACCTTCTAAAGGAAATATAGGGGTTAGGTATGTTACATAATTAAAGAAAAATAAAATGGGTAGGTCTTCAAAGAACTTTAAAGTGCTACTTCATTAATGTCAAAATAGTTTGCAAAACATCATGCGCTTAGGAATCTATTAATACATAAACCATATAGATTCATGAAAACAACATGTCACTTGAATATTTCTTTCTGGGAGAAATTAATAGTAATATTCCAAATATAATGATTTTAAGAAAGTTTGAAATAAGAGGGATGAAACAACCTTAATAATATCTCAATGACATTTTAACCAAAATGAAGCAACCCCCATTAAATTTTTTGATTTTTTTTTGTTGAGAAATTCAGCCTTCTATTTGCACTCTATTAATCAATGGTTTCCCTTATCCTCATTATTTGGCTTTGATGATTCTTGATCCTTCAAGATTTTATCATGTATTAATATATATTTTGTTCTAGTCCTTGCTTCAATTGCTTGGTCTTGAATGTTTTTCACATCCTTTATGATTTCCTCAAAATCTCTCCCATTATTTATAATTTGTTTGCTTAGGTGCCTCGTTTTAATTGTGTTGATCTCGACTACTTTCTCTACCATGGGAATTTGGTTTACTTCCATTATGAATTTATGTACAAAATTATTTGTAAATACACCTATATTAATTATCACACTATAATTATTTCATTTTATAATTATTGCGTTGAGAGGCACTCTCTAATCTAGTATGCAAGAGATGTTGTAATGTCCTGTCTTGTGAACATTTTGACTCAGTCAAATTACATAAGAAAAAATATGTGTAATGTAATGTAATGTAAACAAAGATCAAATTACATAAGAAAGAAAGAAAAAAAGAAAAAAAATGTTTAATGTAGTATAATGTAAACATTTTAACTATGAAAACATTTTTACCTGATCAAAATAAAATAAAAATAATAAAAAAATAACATTAAAACAAAAATAACTTCATGGTATTGACCCATGGTATTAGAACCCATGGTATTCATGTGGAATATAGGTTATTTAAAGGGGGAAATTAAACCATTCTAGATCCATCTTAACTCAAAATCTACCAAGCGCCCAGAGGGATCAAATCTCACGAGATGTAAAAGAGATTTGATCTCTTGAGATACAAAAGAGATTTGATCCCTCTCAATGTTTAGTAGACCCAAAATTAAGATGGATCTAGACTATTAACTCAATGTCAAATATATGTAAAAACACACACACACACACACACACACACACACACATATATATATCTTTATATCATGTTGTGATTTTAAGAAACCACATACATATATCTTTATTTATTTTATAACTCACCACATGTATATATTATTAGACCCTAGAATTATATTATATAATCCTTTTTTGTCAATATTAAAATATGTTGAAGATTTCATTGCATTTTTGTACATATAAAAATGTGTAACAAAATAACTAGCAATTGCACCAAGAGATACAATGGAACACTGATAGGAGGAGTGGGAGGAAAGTGAAAGAAAACTTTAATTTTTCATATTTCATGGTGTAGGATCGATGTCATATTTTGGGGCGCGCAATGCCATGTTGAAGGGAACGAATTTGTTGACCTTTGCACTTTCTAAAATATTGTAGTCCCTACAATAAGGGGGTCGTATTCTCGAGTTCAATGGAAGGACTATTGGAACTATTCCTTCCACATGCCTTCTTATAAACCTAAATATTGTTGAAACACACTAGTTCCAATTGTACTTTCTTTCATTTCCCCTACTATGATTATTGAAGGTTCAAGGTCTATCCCCCTTCTATTCATAATATTGGGGGGAAAAATACAGCCTCATGATGTATTTCCTACCATATATAACCCAAAAATTTTCAAGGCCATATTTTTTTTTCTGCCCCTGGACCACAAAATAATAAACTTCCATGTCATAGATCATTGAGAAAGAGGCGGTTGTAGTGGTTGTAGAGGTTAAAAGTTAACAGATCAAACTCTCAAATTTCCCATTTTATGCTTTTTTAAATTTGGTTTAATGATCCTATCTATAGTGATATGGTATGGAAGCGAGATTCCATAGAACTTCTCAATGCCCTTGAATTATCATTAAGAGCTCTCACAGTAACTTATAGGGAGGGCATTCTGTCTATGGCTCTCTATCCTATTATTGGTACGATAACCCTTAAGACTTTGAAGTGAAAAGTGATCCACTGCTTCTATAATATAAATGCTAGGCTAGCTTGGAGGGTATTTAAGGGATTTTATTCTTTATTATACAATATATCTCTGATGAGGGGGGAGTTTTTTGAGCTTCAAGGAATATAGTTTTACATACGTCGATTGACTTATGTTAGAAGGGTGAACTTTGAAAAAACCAAAAAATATATGTCAGTAAACAAGGCCATTACTTCATCACACTTATGTTGGATGCAAAGTGACATGGGTAGCTGTTAAGTTGACCAAGTGATTTTACCTTTGATTCATTTGCATATCTTGACCACGAACTCCATATTCATTACAAGGAATATACACTTATTTCTCTATCTTTATTGATCCCTAGGTTCACTCCCATAGTGTTTATGTCAAAACCCATTCAGTTATGATGTGTGTATTAGGGTTACCTTATGGAGAACAAGCTAGGCTTTAGTTTTGGGGCACACAAGAACAATATTCTATTTGTTTATATTTATTTTCACAATTTTAATATATTTATTTTTATTTATACCATACATACTTAAATTATTATAAATTTATGTATTTGTAAATAATTATAGTAGAAGTAAATATTCAATAAAATATATAAATTAAGTAAATAAATTACAATGCTTTTTAACACGCACACACACACACATACACACAACACAACAACATATATATAGATAAAGAGTTAGTATAATATTAAATATATAAAATCTAATTATTATATTGATATTATATTATATATAAAAGAGATATAATTAATAATATATTTATTTAATATCTTTCCAATATGATTTGTATTAACCTATATATAATTAAACTTTCATCCTTTTTTGAACCGAACTTTAAAACTAAAAATATTAAAGTTGGGGCTCTCGTGTGCCTGCCACTCTTGGGCTTTAGTTTTGAGGCAGAGGCGAACTGATTCAGTCTCTCGTGTGCCTACTGCTCCTAGGCTTTAGTTTTGAGGTAGAGGCAAACTGATTGGGGATCTCTTGCGCCTACCACTGTCCCTTAGCATTCATAGGATGCGAGTTATTGCATTATGATTTTAAAGTTGTGTAACACCAGTGGCAAAAATCCACAAAATATTAAACGCTAAGGAAAACTCCCTTGGGAACACACCTGACAAGGGAAGAGAACTACAATCCAAATACAAAAAACACCAGACACATCTAGATAGTAGTGTAGTTGTTTGTCAAATACTAGAGTCTTGATTCACTGTGAATGTCTCACCAGTGTATGGATGTAAAAATGGGCATCGTACATGGGTATGATTTTCTTTTTTCCCTCACTTCTCATTCGAGGGCATATTATATATGTATTAACTAGTAGAAAGGGTGGACACTTCTTAACTCTAATAAAATAAGATATTTTAATAGTTGATATTGTAAAATTTTCCATTTTTCCTTTCCTAGCAGTAAAATGTCAAACTTGAAAGGCATGATAAAAGAAAAATAAATAATAGAATGGTGTCCTGATAGAAAATAACGATAGGGGTGTAATTTAATAGGATGGTTGATGGAGTAAGCACCCTCGGTAAAGGAGCATGCTTTCATTCTTTCCCTCACCCGTCCTATAGGAAGGAGGTGAAGGAAGAGGAAAGGATAGAGTAGTTACCCTGATGGATATTTGGAGTGCCTGGTGGAGGCCCACTTTTTCTAAACGGTCAACCCACAGAGTTAGAACCTCAATTTTTTTTTTTGTTGAATTTAACAAAACAATTACATATGAAAACCAATGATATGTTAGGTCCATATACTACTAGTGTAGCCCCTTATTTTTATTAGTGCAACCCCCTTATTGTATTATTGTGCCCATGTAGTCCCCATATTGTTATTATTGTGCCCCATAGAAGCCAAATATTGTTATTATTGTGCCCTTACATTATTATTGTTATGTCGGCTTTGATTATATTATGACCCCTTAGACTCCTATATATAGAAAGGAGGTCTTGTTATTTGTATCATCCAATAATTTTTCATTTGTGTAATGTAAAGGATATTTCCACCTAAAATAGGCTTATTTTGAAGTCGTTGATATATCTCTTCTTCTATTTTATGAGCTAGTTGGATAACATTTGGTATCAGAGCTTTGGGTTCTAGGGTTTTGTTGCTTCAAACAGGTCATCATGAAATTTTCGCTCTAACTTTTTTTCTACGAAGTTTCAGACTCTGAAATTACAACTCTTTGACCCGAAATGTTTCTAAACCTTGTGTTTGAATTTCAGATCTTATATTGTTATAGTTTAGGAGCTATGAGATGAGGAAGTTAGGGTTCTTGCAGGCTTTAGAATTCCATCTCAAACAGATCATCGTGGAATTTTCACTATAATTTTTTTCTAGGAATCTTCAGAGGCTCAAATTAAAACATGTCTGAGCCTAAATTATTCTGGACCTTGTTATCACTGAAAATATTTCAAAGGAAAAAGGTTGTAAGCAAGTCATACCTTGTGGGGATGGGAATTGATTGGTCTGCTGTTCGGAATGTTATGGACATGAAAGCAGTCTATGGAGGATTTGCAGCGGCTCTAGTATCACAGCCAGTTTGGGTTATGAATGTTGTGCCAATTGATGCTCCAAATACGCTTCCAGTTATCTATGAGTGTGGTCTGTTTGCTATATATATAAGGATAGCAGGGAAACATTCCAGTCTATAAGGCAAACAGAGTGCTAGCTTACTTTGTCACATTGACAACTTATATTACTATCTGGTGGTTTGGCCTATTTAATCCTGCAATTGTCTATGACCACTTGGGAGAGATCTTCTCAGCACTTATCATAGGCAGCTTTATCTTTTCCATCTTTTTATATATTAAGGGACATGTTGCACCGTCTTCGACTGATTTAGGCTCCTCTGGAAATGTAGTTATTGATTTCTATTGAGGTATGGAGCTTTATCCTCGAATAGGTAAAAACTTTGACATCAAGGTCTTCACAAATTGTCGGTTTGGAATGATGTCTTGGGCAGTTCTTGCAATAACATATAGCATAAAACAGTATGAAGAGTATGGAAGAGTAGCGGATTCCATGTTAGTAAGCAATATATTAATGGTGGTGTACGTAACAAAGTTCTTCTTGTGGGAATCTGGCTACTGGAACACCATGGATATAGATCATGATCGAGCTGGATTTTACATCTGTTGGGGATGTCTAGTTTAGCTTCCATCTATATATACATCTCCAGCAATGTATCTTGTACGTCATCCCATTAGTTTGGGTCTTAAGCTGTCACTGGGCATAGTTATTGCTGGCATTGCATGCATATTCATCAACTATGATTGTGATAGGCAACGACAATTATTCCGTAAAACAAATGGGAACTACTTGATCTGGGGCCGACCACCATCAAAGATAGAGGCTTGGTATGAAACCATGACTGGGGAGAAGAAGTCGAGCCTTCTTTTGACGTCTGGCTGGTGTAGTGTGTCATGACATTTTCACTATGTGCCCGAAATTCTTGTGGCATTTTTCTGGACTTTGCCAAGAATTTTCAATCATTTCCTTCCTTATTTCTATGTCATCTTTTTGGCAATTCTCCTATTTGATCGAGCTCAAAGAGATGACCAAAGATGCCGAGAAAAGTATGGAATTTAGGGACTGCAGATATTTATCAGTTGCTGATATTTTCTCAGGTCTTGTTGGCTATGCAACTTCCAGCTGCTGCGATACCTTTTTTTTAGATTGGCATCTTCAAGTTCAGTAATGAGCACTTTGGTGCTTTAGATTCATGCATAAAAACAAGTGAAAACTCGAGTGGCATGGATTTGTCTATAGGGGCACATATTTATGATATTTCATTGGGATCTTGGGCTTCTCCCATGGCTTTACGTAGTTCATATGCCAGGCAAGTTGCTCCTTCTTTTAATAAAAGTGAGAGGCATTACTCGTGATTGCATATCCTGTCTTATCCTGAAGAATTTGACTATCAATCGGCTACAATTCATGGTTATCAGAACACATCTTATATAGGTGGAAGTGGAACTCACACCCAATGTACAAATGCACTAGATTCACAGATTGGACCCCAAGCTGGAGATATCTCTTCCTTCTCAATGCATGATTCTTTCAGAAAAGCACCAGTTGGATATGGATTCAGTAAGTTACAGGAACAAGGTTCTCTAAACACTGGCTTTGAATTACACATGATTGGTGTGAGTCATTCAGTACTTACCCCAGAACATACGATCTTTTGCATGCCAATCACTTGTTCTCTAAGTTGAAGAAAAGGTGTAGCCTAGTTTCTGTAATGACAGAGGTTGATCGCATTTTAAGGCCAGGGGGTTCAATCATCTTTCGTGACACGGTGGAGACGTTGAATGAATTGAAAAACATGATAAAGTCACTACAACAGCAAATACGAATGACATACTCTCAAAACAAGGAAGGGATCCTCTGTGCACAGAAAACCATATGGCGGCCACAACAAGTAGCTTGAATGCTTTCATTCATTGTCACTGGCAGCAATATTCATGTGTACAAATGGTTCAAATCAATGCAGAACCTTCTCTACTATATGTTAGAGCCTGAATTTCTTCCAGAAGAGCAAGTTGTTTTAAATAAAACAGTAGTTTCACAGTGCGCTGCGAAACTGCTGTAGGTATTGGTTTTAAATGCAGACAAACAGTTTGGTAAGATGATTGGAAATTTTCTAAAGGAAACACTTGAAGGATGTGTAGAAGACAAAATTAAACCATCACATCCATTCAGATCAAGACTGGTGTACCTTTAGAAAGGTGAAATGTTTTGACTCAAGGGTAAAGTTTTTGTTATAAAGTCACTTTATTGCTGGTCATAAGGTGTTGAATGAATTGCATATATGGAATTTCGGCTTGCACACTTGGCCATCGATGGAGCATCCAATCTATCAAGAAACATGGTGGTGTTCTATTGTTTTTGGGTTATTAAAGAGGCTTAAAGTACATGCTGCTGCATTTTCGAAGTGATGGGGGACCAGAACTGAAAAACAAGGGATATCCACAGCCAACACGGAGCAGATTAAAGCATTCAGTATCCAAAGCCAACATGGGGAATTAATTGCTCATCTCATGCCATCTTAGCCAAATGAAAAAGAAACTAGGTGTCAAAGCTGCAAGGAGGAATCTTTCTACGAAGGAGATAGAGTTAGAGTTATAATTAGATTAGAAATCTTTAGAACTTCTGTTAGTAGTTGTTGTATTAAATAAGTTTGTTAAAAACAGATAAGGGTCATTAATGACAGTCATCGAGCTCCCCTCATGCTGGAGGAGGAAGCTCCAAGTAGTTAGAGTTATGTTTCTATATATAGTTGAATCATCTATGTAACAAGGGTTGGATATTTTTGAGAAACAGAGTATTGCTTTGGCTTGTGTAAAAACCCAGTTTAGTAATATAATTTTCTGCTTATTCTTCTCAGGATTCTTACGGTGTTTCAAATGCTCAAGATATGTGGTTTTGTATTATGTTCAATGTTTTTATAGTTGTATGAATACACAATCACTCAGAATTCACTTATGCTGCTCTGATTTCCTATGTGTATTTGTAAACTGAGGTTTCTATGAGATGTTGTTTTGAGTATTTAAACATTACATGCCCTGACTTCTATGCATGAGCAGTGGTTATAGCTTACTGAATATGATCAACTCCATAAGCCCAATGGAAGTCTTTGTAATGTCTGTCCAGCCAACATGTTTATTAAATGTACTTTACAAGAGTTAGCCCTCTTATCAACAATCAAAATCAATAACTTTTTTTGAGAGAGCCCTCTCAGGCTAGGGAGGCTAATCCTTAGTCAAAAGATTGGTCTGAAACAGTTACACAGAGTCTACCTGATCAACAGCCCTTCAGTGCTTGATTTTGTGATAACAGACCTCATGTACAAATTTCAGAACTTGGTTTGCTATATGTTTGGAGATATGATCCAAGGAAGTTAGGGTTTTTGTAGGTGCATGAATTTCATATCAAACAAGTGATCTTGGGAAAATTGTCATAACTTTCTCTCTAAGTATCAGATTCAAATTATGTAGAAACGATAGAAAGAGGATGGGTTGTAGTTTGTTGGGTATCGTTTTCAGAGTTGAAGGTCGAAACCATGACACATGGTACTTCATAAATATTTTCTCTACTGAACCAGTCGATAATCAGGTCATCATAGGAAATTGGGCATAACTCTTTCTTGAAGAATCAAATACCAATCAGATCTATGGAGTTAGAAAGAAGACTCAGAGGGTTACTACAAGACAAAATATCATAACTTGGAGATTCAGAATTATAGATTTATAATCGTTTCAATATCAATATCCTAAAATAAAGAAAAAGAGATATGAGGAAGTTTGATTGCAAGGATCCAGTAATTTGGATAGTATAGATGGAGTAATATTTTGATCTACATGATGTGAAATTTTTACAAAAGGTACATATTATATTTTCATATTTACAACCAAATCAATTTGTGTGACATAGAGGCCTTTGTTCTTGTAAACCACTTGTCCCCTGGTCAATTTTCGCAGAGGAAATGATAGCACATTATCAGGGTACAAAGAACGCCATCTTCTTTAGCCAATTGATAAATCTCAAACAAAAGGGGTCAATTTCAGAGCACATTGAGGACTTCCAAAAATTGAATATAAGGGCAAATGATGTTCCAGAGAAGTAGAGGATTGATGTCTTCATAGGGACTTTAAAGGATAACATTCAACATGAGGTTCATCTTTGGGAACCTAATTCATTGGAGAAGGCATTTAGGTTGGCAAAAAAATTTGAAAGACAAATTATGGAAATTAGGAATCCTACCGCTCACAACTATAAATATGGAGGTGTTGTTGCTCCTAGCCTTCCACAACCTATAAGGTCAACACCACAACAATTGAAAGAAAAAAGAAAAAAAGGGCTTTGTTACAGTTGTGATAACAAATACACTAAAGGTCATAAGTGTGCTGAGAATAAATTATCTTACATAGATTGTGAAGAGGAGGAAGAAAAGGATCAATAAATGTCAAAAGAAGAGGTCATATAGTAGGAACCAACCCTAGAGAAATAAGAAATGAATCCGACCATATCTTATATTGCATTGGTAGGAATTACCACTGCTTAAACACTCAAGATAGATTGACAAACAGAGATAGTGAAAA
>APFE030196933.1:108045-136717 GCA_000404065.3 Pinus taeda | reverse complement strand
CATCCTTTTGATTGCAGGAAAATAGGAATATGAGAATGAAACTTATGTCCTGCGGCCCATTTCTTCTCCGTGTCATCTAATTGACAAACTTTATGCCTGACACCTTTTTCAAAATATCACCACAATTACTGACCTGCCAAATCACACACATTTTATGTTGTAAAATAGTTACATGTCACATGTAATGACAAAATAAACCAATGGGAAAGACGTAAAGGTATGTGAATTACAAAATAATAAAATTCTCATGTAACTTGTTAATTATTCGTATATATTCATCTTATATAGATCTAATATGAGTTGGGAGGGATCAATTTTTTAGAGTGTAAAATATAATGTGTTATTTTTTGTTGTTGAAATTGTATATTTTAATGCTAAATAGAGTATTTATAAGACAAAATAAATGTTGTAACCATAAAAATTTATCTTTTTCATGATATATACATACTTATTTTAAATGATATGTAATGTATAGGCATTTGACATTAAAGTATTTTACATAACATATACATCCATACATTTATGAGGCAAATTAAAATGGTTTTTTATTATTAACATATTTTTAAGTATATGTTAATATTAATTCATATTAATTTTTTTATCAATAACCAAATTATAAGATTTAAAAATTTTACTCACACTTTATTTTTACTTCTAATTACTTTACAACATATTCATTTTCTTTTACTATAGCGGATATTATTTTTCTATTTAGAACACAGTTTTTTTATTTTTTTAAAGGAAAATGGACAGATGAACAAACTTACACATTCCTCTTATACTAAACTATAGAATGATTTAAATCACCTTTTGAACTACATGAATTAAACCAAGCTACGTTGAACTTAGACTATAGAACATTAACACATGACACACCCAAATGCATTATCAAAGGTATTACTTGCCATGAGTATGAGAAGTTGGCTCACTCCACGAAATTTCAGCGGGAGAAAAAACTTTCAGTAATATTGTGCCACGATAATGGAGCACACAAAACGAAATGTTTGGAAAGAATTGCCATGAAATCTTAGTCATAGTAAGATAAATGCCTACACCATATCATGAGGGAAGTAGTTACATTGATATCACTGATATTGCCGAGATGATAAATCCAAATCTCATAACCATATCTCCATAATTAAATATCAATTTTTGATTTGATTGTTATTTAAATCTTCGATAACATCCTAACATCTGGAAATGTGAAATCAAAAGATTCACGTGGCACTAATTCACTACAATAAAAAGATGCTCTATGAAAAACTATGTAACTGGATTCGTTGAAAACCCCTAACGAATCTGAATCCCGCGAATCGGATACGATTTGCTGGGAATTCAAATCCCAGAATAGGATTCGGCGTGTCCGTACAAGATTCATATGAATTCTGTACGGGCACATCGAATCCCGATTCTGCGATTCGTATCCAAAAAAATGACCTCTGCGGGTTTAAAAACACATTGTTCCTTTATTCATTCACGATGTTTCTCATTTCATTTTGCATAGTTTGAGCTGTGGGCAAGGAGCTAAGGGTTTGAAGCAAGGCACTAAGGGAGTAGAGAATTTGGCAAGGAGACTCAAGCACCAGGTAAGTGCATTTCAACTCCATTTTTTTTGCATTTCTTATTCTACTACGACAGTTTATATATGATTTTTTGTTTACAAATTTGTGCATGTTTTGTTCATTTTTTTTACAGTATTCATGGCTCAATCAAAGGCAGCAGTTAGGGGGCAAAGGAAGGGGAAGAATGTATCCGTTGGAGATTCCCCTCCTCCCCCAATATCATCAGAGTCTTCTGCAAGTAATGTTGAAGGAAGAGGAGGACCTAAACACAACATTCAGAAATATCCCTTGTGGAAATATGTCACAAGAGAGGATGGGACAAGCACCAAGGGGAAGGGAAGAGGCAATGTGCAATGGAGATGCAAATTTTGTCACATTGCTTTCAAAAGCACATATTTCCATGTGAAAGTCCTTTTGTTGGCTTTACCAGGTTGTGGAATTGGATTTTGTAAAGTTGTTCATTTACAAAGGAGGAAAGAAATGGAAAAGGATTCCAATGTTGGTATGGAAAATGTGGCTGCAAAATCAAGAAAAAACAAGAATGAAGACCCCCTTCCATTTTTGAGGAAAGGCACCACCAAATTTCCATTTGAGAGTTCTACTTCTATTGGGGGACAAGTAGCAAAAAGAAGAGCAATTGCACTTGGTCCAATGGACAAGATTTTCCGAAAAGAGAGACGGGAAGAGGTTGATCTCACCATTTCCTTCTTCTTTTATCAAAACTTCATATCATTTAATGTTGCACGCTCACCTCTATTTATTGTGATGTGCCGAGCTCTAACTCAAGGGGCTCCATCAGGGTATGTGCCTCCTAGGTCAAAGAAGCTGAGGACCACATTGTTGACGAAGGCAAAAAAAGAGGTGCAAAGAATGCTTGAGCCTATTGTAGCATCATGGCCAACATCTTGGGTTAGCATTGTTTCTAATGGATGGATATATCTAGCACAACACCCAATCATCAACTTCATGGTGTCTTCTTTGAATGGCCCAGTTTTCTTGAAAGCAATGGATACACTTGGAGAATACAAATATGCACAATTTATTGGTGAGTTATTTATTAAAGTTATTGAAGATGTAGGTGTTGATTCTTGTATGCAAATCATTACAGATAATGCACCTATTTGCAAGGTTGTTGGCATGATTGTGGAAGCTAAATGTCCACAAATGTTTTGGACAACTTGCATTGTCCATTCATTGAACTTAGCACTGAAATGCATTGCTTTTGATGTGCTTTGGATTGGTAACATTATTGAGGATGCACGACATATCCGTAACTTTGTGTAAAATCATACAAATGCCCTCACTATCTACAAGGAGTACACCAATCTATCATTGTTGAAGATTGTTGATACATGGCTTGCCTCTTCATTCATGATGTTGAAGAGGTTGAGGGAGGTTAAGATTGCTCTTGGGTCCATGGCTATTTCTGAGTTTTGGTCTTTTTGGAGAAAGACAGATCAGGTAGCCTCTAAAAGAGTGAAGGACACAGTGCTAGATGATGCTTGGTGGGAGAGGGTAGATCTAATTATTTGGATCATGGACCCTATCATTTCTTTGCTTTGATTTGTAGATACAAACAAACCCATCCTAGGAGAGGTTTATGAGGGATGGGATTCCATGGTTGAGTCTGTGAGGAGCATTATTCTACAGAGTGAGTGCCCCGAGTATGAGACATCACCAGAGGCCTTCTATGATAATATACAGAATATTCTTGTTAGCAGATGGGACAAGAATTGTACACCTTTACATTGTTTGGCTCACTAATTGAACCCAAAATACTACATCCATGAGTGGCTGAATGGTGGACCTTCCCGCAAATTACCTCCTCACATGGATGGTGCAATCTCACAAGGGAGGAAAGATGCATTCAGGCGGGTTTTTCAAGATAGAGAATTGCTTGAGGAGGTAGAGGATGCCTTTGCAGAGTTTTCCACTGGCACTGGTCTATTTCAGGATATGATGTGATTAGAGACAGGGGACTAAGAAGCCTTATTCTTGGTGGGCAAATCATGGGGCAACAAGCCCTCCTCTTCAGTAGTTAGCCATGAGGCTCCTCTCTTAGGTGAATTCATCCTCTTGTTGCGAGAGGAATTGGAGCACATATGGGAATTTGTATAGTGTGAAGAAGAGTAGGCTTGAGTAGTCCAGGGCAGAGACAATGGTGTATGTGCACACCAACCTTTGTCTTATTTACAGTCAGAGAGAAGAGTGGTTGAGGGGAAAGACAAAGATGTGGGATGTCTTTCCTGATGATATGGGTCTAGACAACAGTGTTGAGTTGGCATTGGCCAACATGGATCTCAATGATCTAGTGCTAGAGCTTGTTAGATTTGATGACATATAGGGGTCATCCTCCACACCAGAAGATACAAAGGCGACTATGGATACAAGGGAGGAGGAGGATGCAGAGGAGAGAAATGGTGACCATGATGATGAGGAAATTGATGTTGATTCTGATGATGACTCTGAGGATTGATGACTACCTATTGCCTTGAGGCTTGTATACCTGTATTTGTTTTATATTTTCTATTTCTATTTGCCATTGGAATTGCACCAACACTACCTATGTAACACATTTTGATTTGATGACTTAATGAGAAAACTACAGTTGTCAGTGTCTTTATCTTACTATCTTGTAGTTGTAAGTTGTCTTTCATTTATGAATTATGAATCATGATTTATGTGACCGCTAACATGTATTTGAATTTTGTATGTACTATGCATGCTATAGATGAATATCTATGTTTGAAATCAATGAATTTGTATCATTAATTAGAATCTATGTAAGAAATATCTAATTTTTTTAATATAATATATATATATATATATATAAAGAATCCTACGTGTCTTGTTCCGGGGGGTCAATGTGTCTGAATCTGAACACTCAAATCCCCGAATCCTATGAATCTCGAATCCCCATGTCAGGTGACTTAGTTGAAGAATAGTTTTTACCATAAATAAAAATCCACAAGAGAAAACTATGTATTAGTTCAACAAAGGTATAATTGGACCAAACAAGTTTAACAGTTCGACTACTTAAAATTTATTGGAAAATATAGTTAGTTTTGGTTTTCATAATTGTCATTATACTCATTTCATTATGTATATCTTATGTTACAATATATATATATATATATATATATAATATATATATATATATATATATATATATATATATATATAATATATATATATATATATATATATATATATATATATATATATTATTTTCAAGTATGGGTTTCATGCTTCTTTTGATTGGTCAACTAGGTTAAGCATGTTCTTCATGCTTCTAGGTTTGGCATGTCCTAAGATTAATTGGCATGAGTCAAAAGACTCATTTGGACAAGTTGTAACATGAAAATAATTTATTTTTTTGTCAAAATTGATAAAGTTAACCTCCAAAACCAAGTTGGCCCTACCTATCAAAGTCGAACTAGAGAGGCCTAATTTGGCCTCATGAGAAGCATATACATAAGAAGAGTTCGACTTGTTTGAATATACACATCTTCACAAGTTTGATCTATAATAGAAAAAGAAGGAAAACAAGAGTGAGGAGACTAGAAGACAAGAAGAAAAACCCTAGCGAAGGAAAGTGGCTACAATATTAACTTTTCTACTCACACATGTGAGGATTAGGGTTTTTTTCTATTACAGGGGCCGAGAATTGCAGGACGAATTTTATGAAGTTATTGCAGGTCCTGTTACCACTCAAAGTAATAGGGGACCTAAAAGGGTTTCCTAAGAGAGAAATTGTTAGGTCAAGGGCAATGGTGAAGGCTTAGCCCACTGTCACCATAGCTAAATCTCCCTGCTCTTTACTAACTTTCACCAGTGGGAGGAGTCTCGGTAGTGTAGGGATCACTTTGTAAATTAGATGTCAATGGATAGGTGAGAAGTGACCCTAAAAACCCTTTCCCAAGGATGGAGTGAAGAATGGAACTTGTTTTCTCTTTAAGAAACGGACATGGTCCACTAGGGGTAAGGGGTGACGATTGAAGGGTTGACGGAGAAAGAATAGGCTTATAAAGAAGTTTCTCAATCCCTATAATCCTTGGAAAATTGGATTTCCAAATGGTATTTGACAAAGAGTCTTTATTTAGAAGTGGGACCACATAGGGCCAAGTGGACCTAGCCCAGGTTCAGGGATGGAATATAGAAACCAATGATGTTCCTATCTTGGACAGGTGACGGGAAAGGACCAAACAATAATATTTACTTCAAAAGGTTGAATTGACCTATTAGTGTCTAGCCTTGGGGATGCCTAGGCAAAATTCAGTCCTAGAGCTAGGGCTTGAGATTCCTGGAGATTCCATGATTAGAATGGCCTCAAATTTAGAGGAGAGGGAGGGGACCCGCCATTTTAGTAGCCTAGAGGAGATCGAAATTTTTCCTTGGGCCAATTTCTGGGAAATTGATGCCCTAGGTGACCCACTGTGGCTAGACTCAGGGAAAAGGGGAAAATGGTGAAAAGAAGGTTAATATGATCACCCTTTTTATGGAACCAGTGCCTAATTCACTTGGGGCTATTGAGTCAAGGATGGTAATAAGTAAGAACTTGGATTCTTGATTAAGGAGGCCCAAAAAGTCAACTTCATCCAATGTAGATAGTAATAAATGAAAAGCGACTTTCAAGCATTTATACTTTCAAGAAAATGATGAAAGGTTCTCGAGTTAAATAATCTCTAGGGCATTTCATTCATATAAAATTGACCCATACATTTAATAACTAAAACCTTGCTCAATTCCACAATACAATAATGCAACAACTAGCCCTAATTTTAGTAGTACGCAATAACAAGAATAACAACGATAAAAAGAACTTACAATGTTTTAGAGTATATCCAACCAGAAATGCATTTTCATAACAAAGCTCCAAGATAAAAGAAATAGACCAAATCCATACATCAAAATTCATCCATCTCTAAAAATATCCTCCAAGGAAAAAGTGCGAAAATTCTCTATGAGTAGAGAGATCCCAAGTCTTGGTGACGATATAAGTGAATGTATCTATCATCAATATTAGCCTCCTAAGGGGTTTGAATTAGCCTATGGGCCCCTAATGATAAAATAATGTGCAAATAATAACCCCTAATGGTGACAAGCCCACCATATTAGCTCATAATATAAAAACAAGCCTCACAAGGGTCAAATAATGATGTATGCATGTCGTAGGGCCCTCCAAAGCCTCAATAACATCCTAAAGTGCCATATTGAGGAGTAAATTCCTCAGAATATGATGGAAAATGGGGTGGCCTCTTGTTCTCTAAGTAGTAGACATGTGGTGCTCTTAGTGGGTCTAAGGGCACATCAATGACCCCATGGGTCTCTAAATGAACCAGAGATGTCTGTAGAACATCTACAATGGTCCAGGTGGTGGAATGAATGTTGTTATGACATCGTACAAGTGTTGGGACACCTGTCAATAGTGTGGGGATCCTGTGGGGACATGTTGTGCATAGTTTACCAATCATATCACCATCATCCCAAAAGTAGACCACTAGTAGTCTCTAAACATCCATGAAGAATTGTGGAGTGTTGTCTACTACTGTGGAGATCCATGGCTCTCTATGCACACCCTACATGTGCCAATGTGGGCATCTAGGGGTTAGGACCATATAGGGAAGCCAAACCCAAATGGAGACCACCTGCAATCTTGCATAAGATCTAATGTATCCCCTAGGCTTCCAGTACAATCATTCATTAGAATAATCAAGTAAAGGAGCTTACAAACCATGATGGGCACTTCATAATGGCATGCGCTTCCGTAGTGGGCTTTGGCATATGCTAGTGTCTCCAAAATCCAAAGGGGGTTAGCCAAGTACCTTATTAGGTGGTTTCAACCCTTAGAGGCGACAATATGTCCAAGGTACATCCTTCTAATGGGGGTCACAAGTGACAAATAGGTGAGATGAAATGGGGAATAAGAAGGGCAAAGCTGGGCCACATAATGGGGCATAGGGTAGCTAGATAAGGGGAAGACCACACCTGGGTATATAATGTATAGGAGGGAGTATTTGTGCACCGACCTTGATTTTTCCACCCTTCTTAATATAACCTTTTCCTTTTATGAATTTTCTTTAATTAACTGCTTGGGGCTCAAAGGACAAGAGCATGATGTGTATAATGTAGTACTGATTTCCCCTTTTGAGGTAGGGATGTTCATTGTCTTGTAGGGGTTGGGACGATCATGGGTGCCTGGATGATAGAGGAGGCTCATCTAGGGCCTATATGGCCATGGATGGGGTAGAGCTCATGTGTCGGATTTTTCCCATGTTCTAATTATTTTTGTCTCGACCATATTTTTCATTTTGCGGTACAATTTCCTGTTAAACGTGGCCAATTATGTTTTTTCTTATTTTTTAGTTTCTTCAACCTTTGAGGCATCATTCTAGGCCTAACCCAAGGTGGGGGAAAAGGGGATAGGGCGGTTAGCCCTATGTGGACCCAAAATAGGAATGTGGACCTATGTGAGAGAAATGATCAATGGGGATATAGTGAGTGGAAAGGGAGTAGTATGTGAGGGTAAAGGAGTGGAACCACACACCCAAAGTCGGGGTTTCCCAAGTAGTACCACCCTAGAGCCAAATGGTCAAGAAAGGAGATCCCATGAGACTAATATCCAAGGGTAGCAACCAAAAGAGATCATGGATACAAGAGTACAAACAAGCCCACTCTTTCCACCAAATCCACCCATCAATCCATACCTATAGGTGTCCATGTTAAGTAAACTCAATACTCAATTATCAAATGACAAGACATACCTTTATATTCAAGCAACCTACCTTCAAACATACAATCAATATAGGTGGGTGAGGAACCACATGGCTGGCTCAGGGGGTAGAGAAAAGGCACAACAAGATAGTAGGAGGAATTAAGGGGTTGTTGGCTATCGGTTGAGGCTCATCATGGAGAAAAATTTCTCTTAGGGATATCACCCACAAGGTGGTGGGTAACAAATCTGAAGTTATAAATTTAGGGGTCGAAATTTGAGTTTGGGGCAAGTTTGGATAAGGTTTGACTCTTGTTGACTAGAGTTAACTTTGACTTCTTGGAAAGGTTTTGAAGAAGGGTTGACTTGGTGCTTGGAGGAGGTTTTGGTCAAAGTGTTTGGGTCTTCGTTTTCTCATTTGATCTGATTCTATAAGAAGATATTATTTTGGATTTTCCCCTTAGAGGGGCTTTCCCTCAGCTTGGAGCCTACTTCTTGTGTCATTTGTTTATATTATTTATTCTCTTGATAATTGTTTAATGAAATAATCTAATAAAAACAAGAAGAAGCTAACTAAATTTCATAAGCAATTATTAAGGATAAGGATAATTGTTTAAATAGATGCCCCACTAGATTATCCAACATGGTTTCAGAGCTAAGGTGAAGAAGAGAAGGTGGCTTGGAGTTCATATTGTTGAGAAGGTTACTTGTCAAAGGGAATTATTTGCTAAAGACACAAGGAAAAGGCATAAGGAAGAAGACCTCATCATCTTAAGAGGGATCAAGCTCTGATTGAAGGAAAGATTAAGGCTACTACTATTGGGTTGTGTTATATTCTTTCCATGACTAGCCCAGTAGTTTTACTGGGGGGTTAGAGGGGGTGCAACGCCCCCCCTTTGTATTGTTGATGCACAGTGGGGGGGTCATAGGGGGGGGTTTGAGGGGGGCGATAGTCCCCCTCTATAGGGTTTGAGGCAACACCCCATGAATTTTTTTTTTGGACCCTATATTAGGTGGGTGAACCTACATAAGGTTTTGTGCATGCTTTTTGCACATGGTTTTGGGCGCGATGGTTTTCGGTCCATGGTATTGGATGCTTCAGCTTGTATATATATGTATTGTAACACTTAATGGAAAATAATGAAAAATCAATATGGTAGTCTCGGTTTTAGGATCCAGAGGAAAATTTCTGTGTATATTTGTTTTATGTGTTATTCTCTCGCCATTGTTTATTTTCTGTCTTTTAGAATTTGTATGCAGGTAATTTCTATATGGGGCTAAAACCTACAACTACATCAAGATCCCATTGAAAGTCTCACCATCTAAAGAAATTACATTTATATTGTCTCTCTTTAAGGTTCCTTGCTTTTGAAGGAACATCTTGAACGAAGGTTTCTTTGTCTTGAAAATGATATTGATCTCTCTTGAAAAACTATCAATTTCAAGGCTCATTGGAAAACATATTTGAAGGAAGAAAATTGAAGACATTGTTGTTGATGACATCCTAGAAGTCATCATTCTAGGGAATCTTTGAGTTTCTTTGAAGGTCTTGAAAGCATCATGATAGTGGGGGACATCGTCAAGGACACTCGTTTAATAAGTAAGTACCATGTTTGTTGATCTAGGTGGATATTGGTGGCCACATGCCTAGTCCACTTGGACCCCCACCATTCTCTTGTCAATTTGTTTTTAGTTTCCTTAATTGTAGCATAATTGACTATTTTTGGCAGTTTTTTGTGTCCTAAACTTCCAGAGATGTTTTGAGGCCTTAAATTTCTTTTTTTTTTTGGGAATATTTGTCGAGGAAATTTTATCGAAATCACATATTGAGTTGTACTCCTCAGATAGATCTTTCCAACGAGGTATCATGCATGTCAAATGGAGATAATATGACCAAGTTATGACCTGGGGAAGTTGGCTGCCCAACTAACCCCAATGAGACCCATAAACTCTTGGTGTTACATCTCCTCAGGTTAGGGTTTTTGTTGTTTAGTGTTTTCTCTTATTTTTATTTTTTAATAATAAAAAGGTCCTTGAGCCTCATTTTAACTCAATTCAAAAGCATGTAGCTGCCACATCTCTTCTTAGAGTTAAGCTACCATCTCCCAAGCTAGTCTCATTTCCATTTTGTTTGTAAGCATATTTCATTATTTGATATTAATGAAATGAAGTATTATTTCTACTGCATCTTTGTATTTAGGGTTGTTGCATTCCTATTTAAATTTAGATCATTTGTACTCCATGTCTCAATCAACAGATCAAATGTCTCAATCAACAGATTCCTGGAAATAAATTGCAGAAAACCATAACGGAAGTTGATTCAAGTATATCTACAACTGTTTCTTATAAAATAAATGAATACATGGATTGAGTGGATGGTTTTGGTAATCCTTGAAGTATTGTATGGTCAAGATATTTACATCATCTTGGGATTAAGTGGTACTAGTACAAAGAGATAACTTGATGTTTATATGAATGATGAAGATCACTTTCATGTCTAAACAGAGCTATGGCTAAGCTCTACTTTGATTGCCTAAATATATTCATTTGTTAATGAATAGAGGAAAGTGATGTGAAAGGTTGATGGCCTGAATGTTGTCACAATTTGGCTCCAGCACATTCAGGAATATGAAAGCTCAGTTTCATGAAGATTTGAAGAAGAGGAGGAGCCATGTAGCTACTTTAAGATCTTCATAAAGGACTAGTAGCTAATGTATTGATGATGACACATTGAAAGGAAGTAAAAGAATCTCCTATATACTTTAGAGGGATTCAAAATTCACTTTAAATGTTTAAGAAGGAATAAGGATCTATTCCCCAATCAAAAGGGAATGAGGATATCCTCTCTAGGTTGAGAGTGGGTGATGCTAAATACATCATATTATCCTTGTGTCATGCACCAGACCAGGAATAACAACCATAAGTCTTAGTAAAGGCACTAGGAAGAAGAATGGATGACTAGATAAGAATATAAGATAAGCATATAAGATTGATACTCTTTGAGCATAAAGAATCCAAGATAGGAAGTATTCTTGTTGACCAACACTCTTTGAGAATTGGAGAGGTATCCAAGACAAGAGTGGTCAAAGCGGATCGATATTATTTAAGGATTGGAAATCCAAGACAAGAATAGTCCTTAGAACATTTGGGTTCGGTATGTGCATTAAGCGGTAGTGTGGTTCCTCATGTAAAACCTCCCAACATTATGCTATGATATAAATAGAGATTTTCAAGTTAATGCCTTAATATGTTGACAATGTTGGTCGTGATGTTGATGTGTAAAGATGACTTACCAATTTGACTCTTCTTATGAGAACTCTTTAGCTTGAGAACATCCTTGTATCAGTTGTACAATTATGAATACCTCCATACTTAAGAGGCAGTGATGGAAAATGTAACTAGTTGCATCTATTGTTTGACATGTCATAAGATTAATTGTCTTGAGTCAAGAAACCCATTTGGGCAAGTTGTAACATGAAAATTTTATTTTTGTGTCAAAATTGTCAAAGTTAACCTCTAAGACCAATTTGGCCCTGCCTATCAAAGTCTGTGTATAGAGGCCTAATTTGACCTCATGTGAATCATATATAAGAATAATTCTACTCATTTGAATAAAAACATCTTCACAAGTTTGATCTGTAATAGAACAAGAAGGAAAACAAGAGTAAGGAGGCTAGAAGACAAGAAGAAAAACCCTAGTGAAGGAAAGAGGCTGAAATATTAACTTTTCTTCTCACACGTGTGAGAATTAGGGTTTATGTTTTGTTGCAGGGGGCCAATAATTGCAGGCCAAATTTTATAAAGTTATTACAGGTCTGAATTTTTGAAATTAAGGGCCGAAATAAAATTTTGGAGCATGTTTGGATAAGGTTTGACTCTTGTTGACTAAAGTTGACTTTGAATTATTGTAAGGGAATTAAAGGAGACCTCACTTGGTGCTTCGAGGAGGTCTCAGTCAAAGTGTTTGTTTCTTGGTTTTCTCATTTGATATGATTCTATAAGGATAGACTCTTTTGGGTTTTCCCTTTGGAGGGGTTTTTCCCTTTCTTGGAGCCTACTTCTTATGTCATTTGTCTTTATTGTTTATGCTCTTGATAATTGATTGATGAAATAATATAACAAAGAACAAGAAGAAGATAACTAAAGTTCACAAGAAATTATTAAGGATAAGGATAATTGTTTAAAAAACTGGCGCACTAGATTCTCTCACAAAATCTACCTCACCTCCATGTGAAAGATGGCATGGAAAATAAGTTGAAGGTGCACATGATTTCATTTTTGTTCAGTTGAAGAAATATAATTTACATGAAAATAATTTTTGAATTTATGGTTATAAGAATCCAATCTATTTTTGTTTTCAATTTGGTTTAAATTTTGAGTAACTACAAAATCTAAAATTTTGTAGTCACTCTTTTATACGAATTTGATTTATTTTGCAAATATGTCTATTTGGATTTTAATGATAATTTTTTTTATTGTTTTCTTGACAGGGCTTATTTTGGAAGATCACAAGCCTATAAGCTTAGAATTTAGAGTTGGGACTATTGGTTGGGATCGATCCAAATATTTGGAGCATTGTTTTGACATGCAAAAATTGGAAAGGATCAATTTGAATCCAAAGGGAAGATGAAATGATGCTAAATATAGGAGGATGACAGAAAAAGATCTGTTGCAAGGATTCAAGGAGGTCAAACACATTATCGATTGACAAATCATCAACACAGTAGCTCATAAAATAAAATCAATTGGGAAAGCTCATAACTTAACTTAGTAGAACTTTTATGGAAAAAATTAACAAATTCACTTCCAAAATTGGTCTTTGGAGCGGTTAAAAGAACCTAGCGAACATTGCTTAATTCTACCATACAAATGTTTTTTGTGAGGATTGAGATTTATTTTTGAAGAAAAACTATTGAACAAAGATTGGATTTGACCAATAATGTATTATTATAAAAATGAGGATTATAAATGTAAGAGGGAGGACAATTCTGCAAAATGTCTGCAAACTTAGTGTGTTGTTATTGTAGTTAGAAACATTTGAAAACAAGGGAAATAATCAACATATTTCCTTTGTTTCTTTCGTCTTTGTGAACTATGCTTTTCAAAGGAGAAGAAAGGGAGTATTTAGCTACAATTTCAATTGTCTTTAGTTCCTTTTGCATTCATCTTTCACGTGTTCAAATCATATGAGTAGGATGTTTCTATAATTATGCAGTTTGGGTATTTAATCAAATTAACATTTGCCTTATGTCTGTATCTTAAATGTTAATGTAGTTGTGTTGAATGAATTTAGATTTGATCTAGTGCTTAAAGTGATATTCAGGGAGATTAAGAGAACGTATTATCTTGTTTTCTTGAGATATTGATGTTTTCACCATGTTGTTTTAATTTGAACTACTTTAAATTATTAACAATTTCATTATTCTTTAAGAATTAAATTCCCTTTAGTTTATTCCTAGGACAAGATTAGATTAGTTTCAATTTAATAGATTAGTTTATGTTTCTTTAGATTTGATTAATTTAGTTGTTAAAACCATTTCTTAGTTTGCATTGCATTTAGAATTTGTTAAGCATTTAGTTCCACATTACATTTAGGTCTTTGAACCCATATTCACTTAAGTGTTTCTCTTTCGTAAGAGGAAGAAACATCAAGCTAACATAGCCTCAAAACTTTTTAGGAGTGAGTATTTAAACAACTTAGGTTATGTGAAGAACTTTAGAGAGGGCCACCTCCCCTTGTTGACATATGGTCCAAAAGGTCGTCAACAAGAGGTTAAATATCATAGGAAAAACTAATACCAATTATCCCAATTACCAATTATCCCTAAATCCTCATGTTGCAAAACCTACATGCAAAACCTAATGGAAACAAATAAATAGAATAAAAGATTAGGGATTAGGTCAAAGAGAATAATTCACAAATTTTGGAAAGGAAAAGCTTTCCTTTAGCTAAGTCATTTTTCTCTAAACCCTTGAATTCATTTCACATATTGTTTTATAATCTTCTCTTCATCTTCTTGGAACAACTTTATGGTAAAAGAGATTTCCCATTTGTGCTATGAATTAAAATACCTTTGGTAAATATGAACTTTGATATTCATCCCCCAATTGGGATTCACTTTAGACTTTAAAAATTTCCTTTTAACAAACCATTTTTCAAAAACAATTTTCTCCCAAGTAAAATATAGTCATATCTATATTTTAATTTTTTGGGCATGATAACTATCATTCTAGACTTGGAAACCGTTTCTAGGTTTCTCTTCATGTCTATATCTTTTCAACGAATTCTTATTTTCTCAATTTGGACATTGAGAGTTCATATATGGCTTTCAGAAGATAAGAACTTAGTAATCATTAATATTTTCTTCATGTGATTGTTGGCCCTTGATTTTTGAATCTGTACTATTTATGCCACATGCCTTATGGGAGGGTACTCATAACATATTTATAAATAATTGTCTCCCATAGTGCATGTCTGTGAAGTAGAGAGAACCATGGAGCCTTGTGTAGCTTGTGCATAGTGTAGCTTTTGGCCACCACCTCAATGAAAATTCATAATGCTAAGTCACTACCTAGTAATCTATGTTCACTTCATGCCTTATAAGTGTCCTCGTTCACTACCACATGACCAAATGTCAAGTGGTTGTCTCATGTCATTGGGGAAAGTGTTCCAAATAAAAGGGGGGGAAACTACTGAATAATCAATGTCCAACCCATGCCTTCTTTGTAACTGCATAGTTAATGTAATGTGGAAGTCTATAATGTGGACTCCCACACTCCACATTCATGAAAATAAGTATGGAAATTGGTACAAATTTATGAAAAATGACTAATTCATGAAAATAAGTATGGAAATTGGTACAAATTTATGAAAAATGACTAAGTATAAAATGGTAATGCACAGGTAAAAATCCAAGTATGTAATTCATTTAGGTGCAACTTGAGTGACATGGAGGGTAATTTGGGGATGATAGAAGTATGAGTGCAATTTGAGTAACACGAAGTGCAATTTGAGGATTGTTGAAATGTAGGTGCAATTTAAGCAATGTGGAAGGAAATTTGGGGGTTATGGAAATGCAAGGAAGGAAAATGATGTGGAGAGGTAAGGAGAGATATCTTTCATATACAATCCATAAAATGGATAAGCAATGTGGAAGGAAATTTGGGGGTTGTGGAAATGCAAGGAAGGAAAATAATGTGGAGAGGTAAGGAGAGATCTCTTTCATATATAATCCATAAAATGGGTACGTAAAAAGGAGCTGATGTAATTATGAAAAATGGCTAAGTAAAAATGAGGTAAATTAAATGACTAAGTAAAAAGGAGATGGGATAAGTGATGTGGAGGTAAATTAATTCAGCATGAAAATAACACTTGGTCAAAAACCCATAAAATCCTAAGGAAAAATGGATGATGTAGAGATATGGATGGGAAAATTGATAAAATAAAATGGATGATGAAAATAACAATCCAGATAATGATAAAAATAAAATAATGAAATAATGAATAAATGATAATTGAGAGTAGATAAAATTGGAAATTGAGAAAATGGTGATATCTCAATATGACCTCTTTTTTTTTATTATGTCAAATGATAGATGAAGTTGGCACATAGTGATGTCTAAAGAGAGGATGATCATAGAAATTTTTCTTCCTTTGGTATTTTGTTTTTTCTAATTTTATTGTTATATTGTTGAAAATAGAAACACCCTCATTGGCCTCACCCAAAAAAAGAACTACAACATCTTGAACTCATTCTTATTTATGAAATACTTGTTGTATCTTCATGATAAATAGGTGAGAATTACCTAACACTTTCCAAATTTTAAAATTTGGTCTCCATTTGACCAAGTATGAATCAACAAAAGCACTTGAATAAAGTGGGTGCATGTAATGTATCTTTTGTAATCATTTCTTTACCATTCCAAACATTAAACATCCAAATAGAAGACACCCATGTTCAATTTGTCTAGGCCATTGGAAACGTGATAGAGAGAGATAATGTTTTATTTGAGTAACCCACCCCAACAACTTAGGCCATAAAATTTGTTCATGTTGACCATGCCATGAATTGTGATTCTAAAAGTGTGGGCAATGATTATACTGAAACATGTGCCTATCTTACACTTTAAGGGAGTTAAATTCCTTCTTGGTTGGAAACATATTTACTAGCTTGATGATAGCTATGACTTCAAAACAAAAAAAAATTGGCTAAAAAAAAACCATATTTTTTGGGTCAGAAACACCAAAACACTTGAATCAAAAAGTAGTGCTATTGTTAGTAATGTTTTTTTGAAGTGGTTAAAATGTTAACTTGTATGAACATACAAAACCTTGAAATCAACTATAGATTGGAAAGTGAAGATACCAATAACATTAATTTTGTTATTGGAGCTAAAATTAATGACTTAATTAAAACTATGGTTTTCATAACTTCTAAAAAAAACTCTATAAACAATTCCAAAAAGGAAAAAAAAAAGACGAGAAAAAAAAACACAAATTCTATAACCAATTGAATAGAAAAAAAATGAAAAAAACGAGAAAAAAAAAAACTAAAACAAAACAAAAATAATAGCATAAAAATTAAAAACTATAAAAAAAAATACCATAAAAACAACAACTAAACTAAATTTAAACTTCTAAAACAAAAATAAATAAATACAAATTTAAATACAGAGGAATTTGGTCAGAATGTGAGAGAATGGAAGATTTCAGAAGTCATAAGCAATGTAGTTCATAATTCATTCAGCAGACCACTACAATTCTTATTTATCGCCCATTTTTAGCTACTTTATGAAACTCGTAAATGCACCTCGCATTTACATGTTTTTCCATTTTTTTTTTCCCTGATTTTTTTTAACTCATCCTGGTTTCCCGAATTTCCCTTCCCCCTCCCCTCACTTGTGTTCTCCGCATGTTCTTATTAGGCAATCTGCAGGTTGTGAAAGTAGGGAGGGGTAAGGGGCATTATGAAATAGAAGGGGAGAGCCGCTGGGAGGGGGAAGGGCATTATGAAATAGAAGGGGAGAGCGGGCAAAGGAAAGATTTTGGAAAATTCTTTCAACAATAATGTTTTTTTATTTATTCTTTTTATAATTATTTAATTATTAATTTTTTTATATAGAATTTTCTGTTTTGAAGGTTTAAATTTAATATTTTTGTTATTTATTTTTAAATATAAATCATGTGTTTTTTATTAATTTTATTCATGATTTTAAGATTACATTAGTTGTTATATTATTTTATTTGTAAATGTGGTGTGTTCAAAATATTTTAAAAATATTTTTCATTAAAAATTTATTTTTTCTCTGATTTATTTATTCGATGTAAAATACTTTTAATTAATAAATAAATTTTCCGGTAATATCATGTTTGGATTTAACCATCAATTTTAAGGTTTTTACTTTTTTGAGGGTATTAGTGGTCAAAGTCATGGTCTCAATTAAGACATAACTTTAGTCTAAAAATAAAATTGATACAATTTATAGTATCAATTTTCTTTTAGTCAATTTTAAGGTTTTGTATAAGTTGTCAAGGTTGTGATTTGAAACAAGTTGCAATTTTAACCACCTCCTAAAAATGGAATTGGAATTATTAATAGTACCATTTTTTGAATTGGGGTAAAAATGGTTCTTAAATGTGACTTACAAAAAAAATAGAATTGTTGTGACTGCTGGTTAAAATGATAACTATGTTTGAAAGTTTGAATTTGTTATCTTCATTTTTAGGTGGTCATTTAAGCTGTCCAAGAATTGTTATTTGATTTCATTGTTATAATCATAATATTGAATTCATTGTATCTTCATCTATAGATACCAATTTCTCGCCAATGGCTCTAAAGTAGATATAATTTTATGCATCAATTACTAAATTTGAACCCCTTGCATTGTCTAACCCTTTGAAAATTTGCATCACTAAGGCCTAAGAGTGCATAGTTTGTCCTTTTAGGTGATGGCCTAGTAGAGCTCGCCTTACTCTATCCACTCCATCTCAATCAATATTTTATTGCTTAAAACAATAGATGAGGCATCACCCCTCCACCCATGGGGCCAAACAGGTGTTGAAAAAAAATGTAGCAAGAAAGGCTCAATTTGACTTTAGCCTTAGTCAAATTGAGTAAATCAATTTTCCAAATCAGTAGGACAACTTGGAGGCTATTAACTAATGTAACATGACTTGTGTCACTCAGTTTACTTAGTAAAATCGAGTTAGAGGACTTGGAAATCAATTAATCATGTGTGATTGCTAAATTTTAGTAATCCAATTCAGTTATTTTCAGTTGCATTCAATTCACTGACCTCTAACTATTGTTAGAGTAAGTTGAAGGTCAGTTGTACAGTGGGACAACAATCTAACTTAGAGATCTGTTAGTTAACTAATCAATCATCCTAAAATAGCTAGTGCATGCAGAGAATTCGATTTCCTCAGTTGAAGTGGAGATGTCAAGGCAGTGTTTTTGGGCTTCAATTTTCATATCCATGACCATCCCATTTTTGACATCACACCTTATTTGAACCTTCACTTTACGCCATTTTTACCCATTTTTGGCCTTGAAAAAATAAGTTTAAGGTAAAAACCATTTGTAACATTATCCTCTTCTTTTTAATATTTAAATGTTTAAAAAAAATATTTTGTTAGTAATAAGGATGAAAGGTACCAATTATGCTGATACAGGAGTCAAGTCACCAATTTGTTCCACATCAATAAGAAGGATTATTGTGCTAGAAGAACTGATCCAAGTAAAGGAAAGGTGTTGAAATGGGCAGAATATTGTGGGACTATAATTATTTTTCTCCACAAATTCTAAAAGAAAAATACACATTGTAGTTTCAGTTGTGTTAAGTTGTTTTAGAATAAACGTGTGGCATTGACCCTAATTTTGGGCAACTCTATTAAGCAATTTTCTTTTGTATAAAAGTAAACAGATGGTACATAGCAAGGTTAGAGAGAAAAAGACACACTCACATGCACACACACACATATATATATATTATTTTGTATAAAAAGTTATTTTTCCAGTAATATCAGAACAAATTTATGATATCGTTGCAGTAATTGTTTGAAATATTTATAACATCACTTACAAGGAGGGACCCTTGGCACACGTTGCCTATATTGTTTTACATGTTTTTAAGTTCTCATATGGTTTGGCATGATTTTTATTTATAATTTGTGAGATATACCCGATGAACAATATGCTATGTATTCATGTAATCACTTACTATTTTTCTTGTAATCACATACTTTAAATTCTTGTAATTATTTATTGTTCCTAAAATCATGTGCTTAGATTCTTGTAAATTGCATATTTAGAATTCTTGTAGTAATTGTGTAATCACAATTGGAATTCATGTAACAAATATTATAATTTTGTTGTAGCAGCTATAACCACCCTCCAAAATTTTTCCTATGCTTCATTTTGGAACCTCCCTTCTAAACCATAACGTCTCATCTTGCATTGATCTAGGTAATTGTGCTTTGATTGAGCCTCATCCTATGCATCTTGGCTTGTGTTTGCTGACTTGGTTTACTGTCTAACCCAAAATCTGATCTATTGACTTGATCTTGATTCAGTTCCGAGCTTTCCTTATAGAACTGCGCAATCCTTGAGGGCAACTAGCCTTTCTCTTGGGAATTGCACAATCAATGATCACAGTGAGCCTTGATGTCAAGAATTGCATAGTGCTAGTTGATAGCCAACCTTGAGCTCGGAAATTGTGTAGAGCATGAGAGGCAACCTAGAGCCACTCAGCCCAGGAATTGTGCAGAACTGGACGGTAGTCAACCTTGAGCTGGGAAATTGCACAAAACATGAGAAGCAACCCAGAGCCACTCAACCAGAAATTATGCAGAACCCACTGTGCTTAGAAACTGCGTAGTGCATGAGCCATAGAGTTTCCCAGTCCTTCCTAGAACTATGCATTATTTTTGGGCAATGCATGGTAGGTTCCCCCTCGGAAAATAAATAAAACTAAAGGGAAAGAAGCATCCCTAGGAAGTAGGGATCTGTTATTAGTTTCCCAAAGGTGGCACATTCCTGCCCTTAGAAGTTTTTGCCAAGTTTCTCTTTTGTCCTTTAGCTCAGGCATGTGCGTCGTAAATTCCAATTTGCTTAATTATTTGTAATGGACGCCTCTAGATATCATTTGTATATTTTATCATCAAGCTCTAGCATTATTGAGGAGATCAAGGATCCTTTAGAGCATTGTCATCACTTTTTCGAGTGAGTTTTTCTTTTATCATCTTTTGTTGCTTTTTTGTCACTTTTTGTTGTTTAGCTTGTGTGAGTGTTGTTTCACTTGTTTCTTTGCACGAATGTTGGATACAACCAACCTCCAAAATTTTGCCTATGCTTCATTTTGTAGCCACCCTTATAAACCACAACAGCTCATCTTGCATTGATCTAAGTACTTGTGCTTTGATTAAGCCTCATCCTATGCATCTTGGCTTTTGTTTGTTGACTTGGTTTGTTGTCTAACCCACAAGATGATCTATTGAATTGGTCTTGATCCAGTTCTGGGCTTGCTTTAGAGAATTACACAATCCTTGAGGGAAATTGGCCTTGCTCTCGAGAATTGTGGAGTCCAAGCTGACAATGACCCTTGAGCTCAAGAATTGCGCAGTGCTAGTTGGTAGCCAGCCTTGAGTTGGGAAATTGCACAGAGCATGAGAAGCAGCCTAGAGCTACTCATCCCAGGAATTGAACAGAAATGGATGGTAGCTAGCCTTGAGTTGGGAAATTGTGTAAAACATGAGAGGTAGCCTAGAGCCATTTAGCCCAAAAATTGCACAGAATTCACTGTGCTCAGAAACTGCGCAGTGATGAGCCATAGAGTTGCCCAGTCCTTCCCAGAACTATCAATATTTCTGGGAAATGCATGATAGGTTCCCCACCAAAAAAGAAATAAAACTAAAGGGAAAGAATCATCCCTAGGAAGTAGGGATCTATTATTAGTTTGTCGAAGGTGGCACATTCCTACCCTTAGAAGTTTTCGCCAAGTGTCTCTTTTGTCCTTGAGCTCAGGCATGTGCATCATAAATTCCAATTTGCTCAATTATATGTAATGGATGCCACTAGAGCTCATTTTTACATTCAATCATCAAGCTCTAGCATTTCCAAGGAGATCAAGGATCCTTCAAAGCATTGTCATCGATTTTCCGAGTGATTTTTTCTTTTATCATCTTTTGCCACTTTTTTTGTCATTTTTTGTTGTTTATCTTGTGTGAGTGTTATTTCACTTGTTTCTTTACACAATTTCTAGAGTTTTAATTTTTTTTTTTATCGTGTAGAAGTAGTTTTTCAAGTTATAGATTTCCTTTCCCAAGTGTCGCATGATTTTTCCCGTTTTTGCACTAACAGTTGTTGTTGTGGTGACTCTCTTCATAGGCTTCATTTTCCTTCATTTTAATCAATTATTGCACTTGTTTCACATGCATACATCAAAACTTAGTCATCTATGAACCCAACATTACATCATCCTTTAGATCTACTTGATTTTCACACTCCCCATGGGAAGATTTGGGCTCCCCATGCTTGGATCTCACACTTCACTGCATGCATTGCACAATATGGGAGCTCAAGGCATCTGCCTTGGCTTCTAGAATTGCACAGAGCATGTCCTAGTTTGGCTCCAACTACACAATGTGCATTTCTAGGAGTTAGTCTCTGAGCTTGGCTAGTGAGACTGTGTAATGCACAGTCTCTCCTAAGCCATGGTCGAGATTGAACTGTGCATTGCGCTGTTCCAAACATCAAGCATCCAGACTGACTACTGGGACTACGCAGTGCATAGTTCCCACAGTTAGTCAGTCACACCTGTCAATAAAAATTGTGAAATCACTCTCATTAGATGCCCTGATTACTGCTTAATCATGTTGTCAAATTACATTTGCAAGAGCTAATGTTTGTTTTCCATGAGTGTCTTTTTTGTCCCGTAGGTACCACACTTGTAAAGCATTTCTCTCCAGTAGTCATTATACCATGGCACCAAATAGAGATGCTTCAAGAGAGACCACTGAAAGAAGTTGTTGTAGCGGTTACAGCCACCCTCCAAAATTTTTCCTTAGCTTCGTTTTGGAGCCTCCCTACCAACCATCCTAGTAGCATGTCTTGCACTGTTAAGTACATAGGCTTCATCAAATTTTCAGTGGCTTGCCAACCTATTCATGTCAGGTTGCCTCACTTATTTCACAGGTTGCCATTCCTAACTTAAGTTAGTTTCTGGCTAAGCATCTCCCTCAAAAAATTTGTGTAATTCTGGAGGGGAAGTAGCCTTCCCTCTAGAAATTGTGCAAATTTGTTAGGCAGCATGTTGAGGCCAGAAATTGTGTAATGTAGTCAGACAACCTTCCTTGGGAAAATTGCATAATCTAGCCCAACATTATAGCTCAACCCATAAATTGTGCAATTTTGGGGAATAGACACTTGCTTCTCCCATAAATTGTGCAATCCCTCTAGGACAGATAGCCCAACTCCTCCCAGAAATTGTGTAAAATTCTCTCTCAGTCAAGAAGGTTGTTGCATGTGACTTCAGGTTAACTGGTTCCACCCTGGACCCAATAAACTTGATTTGCATGCATGGGTTATTTTTTCCAAAATATAAAAAAGCAACATGCAAAAATCATCTCTAGATTTTAGGGATCTATTTTTAGCAGCTGAAGGTTACATGCAAAGATTGTTTTAGAAACTTTCCTCCAAGTGTTGATTTTTCCCAGATTTATGGCATGCGCGTCATAAGCCTTAAACTTATTTATTAGACACTTCAAATCTCATTCTTCACATCAATCTTGGAGCTCATTCTTCACATCAATATTGGAGCTCTGACATCCCACAACACATCCAAGAGTCTTCATCACATCCAACTCAACTATTTTGAGGTAAGTTCGCCTTACTTGTCTTTTGCAGCATTTCTATCACTTTTTGTGTTTTGGCTTGTGTGAGTGTTGTCTAATTGATTTTGTGAATGGTTGTTATTGTTTGCATTCATGTTAGCCTGCAGAAGCATCATTTCAGTTTTTGTTTGCATCTCACTGTTGTTGCATGCATGATACTATTTTGCATGCACGATTGCCAATTCGGTGACTTGTTTCACACGCATGCATGCTTTTTTGTTTTCTGAATCTTGCATTCATTGTTTACATGCATGATCATTCACTCCTACTTACACTTAGTTTTTCCATGCATTCAAATCTTCATATGTTTTCAGTCACCCGTCGATGGATCTAAGTAACCTTGGTCCGGACTCTGCCTTGACCAGACAACATTCCGCATTTCTGAGAGTGAAAGCTCTGCCTCCTCCTAGAAAATGTACAAATCTAGCTAGATAGTGTCCTCTAATATTTCTTTGTGTAATTCTAAGAGGTAGTGTCCACTAGCCTAGAAAATTGTGCAATGCAGTCCCTAGGCCTGTACTACTTGCCAACTAAAATTGTGCATTGCATAATCTCAGCACCCAACAAGTCAGTCTGGATTGCGCATTGCATAATTAGAGTAGTCAACCAACCTCCTGATAATCTAGACTGCCTTTTGCATAGTTCTGGTAGTCAATCTCATAGCCTTCTAGAGAAAATTGTGTAATCCATGCCATTAGTCTCCCGGGTATGTTGCATGTCAGTCCTCAAATTTTTCTTTGTTTCCAACTGACATATTGCTTGCCATGCATTTTGCCATGTCTCTAGATATAGAAGGTGTTCATCCATATCTCAACAGTTTAGGATTAATGGTCTCCAAGAGATAAGAGTCAAAGGACACCAATGGAAGCGTGACTGGAGATGCAGTTGAGCGAGTATCTATGAGTTTGCCAATTTACGAAGACACCAAGCTGATCATAGACAAAGACATCAAGCTGAAATGGAATGAGATCAATGATAAATTATCAGGAACATTTGGGGAAGATCTTGGACTGCAAAGTTATTTGAACATTCAAAAGTCCAACTTGTACTAGATGCATGCAGGTTTCCCATGTTCACATGCGCAGACATGATACATTGGATTGTCTCGCACACTGATCCCGAGAAAATGGTATTAAGTAGTGTTAGCGGGACAAATATTGCTACCTTTAGGGCATAGGACTATCAATAGATGCACCACTTTCCGAAGCTAGTGATAACCATGGAGACACCCTTCAACATACCCAGCAGCAATGAAAACTCTAGGGATATCTTGAATAACTGGGTGAAGCAACCAGCAAAGTTTAGGATGACACACAACTAGATTTACAAGATGAAGATACTACGGAAGGCATATTAGTACTTGGTCATCTTTTCATGTTTCTTGTATGGCCAAGAGAGCATGAAGACCTTCTCGCAGAGTTGGGTGATCATGTTGGACCAACTGGCCATTGAAGGCAAAGCATGTAACTGGTCCGACATGTTGGCTCACACGATGAAAGAATAGGTAACATGAACTTGACAGCTACCCAAAGGTCAACAAGCAAAAATCTACATGTCCGCATACATCTTGGATGAAATCTGTGCCCGTGAGCACTTCCCGAGCTTGAAGTGGGCATGGACATCAGCAAAAACCTCTGTGAACACTTATTGCAAACTATTTTCTGAATGCAAATTTTGAGGAGTCATCACACAGTTGGCAGACCATTTTTTCACCCCAATGTACAAGATGATATTTGAACAGGATCTACCTTGCATGTCGAAGGTAGAAATGGAGGCATTGATTGACATAGAAAATTGGTATGCCTCACCTTTTGGTGCATTCATACAGATGTAAAACATGGAGAATCCTATGCATATTTTACCAAATTTTTCGATGGACAAGCTTGTCATGTAAGAAGTGTCATACCACATCTCGATAGGACTATGAGCTAGATTGCATCACAAGAAAAAGGCACCCTGGCCTACTCTTCTGTTGCGGATCGAGTTGTATGAGATACAAAATCTCAAGCATGCATATTTCAAGATAGAAGAGTTCAAAAGAATTACTTTCGACACCAGAAGCTTCAATCCATATGACCCACATTGCTTTGTGAAGGAACACTCCATGAGAGTTAAATTCCCTTAGATCCATGGGGCGTGTCATTGTGCTGAGGAAGACCTATGGAGATATTGTCACAACTTCTCCAGGCCCAATGAACTAGTCGACATCGTTGTGGAAAGGTTAGCGAAGTAGCGTGAAGTAACATCTAGGAGAGCACCAACAACCCATGCGTGCAGCCCATCCATGCAAATCAAGTTTATTGGGTCCTGGGTGGAACCGATCAACTTGAAGGCACATGCAACAACATGCTTGACTGAGAGAGAATTTTGCGTAATTTTTGGGAGGAGCTAGGTCGACTGTCCCAGAGGGATTGCACAATTTCTGGGAGGAGCAGGTGATCGCTGCTCGGAATTGTGCAATTTCTAGGCTGAGCTAAAGTGCTAGGCCAGATTGCACAATTTTCCCAAGGAAGGTTCTCTGGCTGCATTGCACAATTTTTGGGCCATGCAGTCTGCCTAGGAGATTTGCGCAATTTATGGAGGGAAGATTGGTTCCCCTCCAGAATGGAACAATTTTATGATGGAGCTACTCAGCCAGCAACTGGCATAAGTTTGGAATGGAAGCTTATGAAGGAAGTGAGGCGAACTGACATGCACAAGTTGGAAAGCCACTAAAAAACCGATGAAGCCTATGTACTTGACAATGCAAGACATGCTGCTAAGATGGTTGGTAGGGAGGCTCCAAAATGAAGCTAAGGAAAAATTTTGAAGGGTGGTCATAGCCGCTACAACACTTGGTGACACACTGGTAGAACCCCATCTCTCTAAATGGACCTTGTTCATGAAAAACAAGTCTAACACCCCTGAAAGTATTGTTCAGTTCTCTGTTCATCTTGGTTTCCACACTTGCTTGATTGTAATATGTAGAATATTCCAAGCTCTTGATCGATCGTCACACATTCCAATCCAAGCCAACACAATTGTTTTTATTGGGATGAGGGGTATATTGGTGTACAAGCCATATGATTGTGAAATTTTTAGTTTCATTTCTAGTGTTGCTCGTTGCCAGCAGGCCTAGACAGTACCTCGATGGAGTCACGCAGGAACAAAAGAATCACTTCACTACCAGCAAGCTTGGTGAGTACCCTAGTGGAGTTACTTGCATCACCTCTTTGTGTAGGAAGCCTTTCTCTTCTTTAGCCTTATTTATTTTTTCATTTTTTGAAATTTTTCACATTTCCATTTTTCATTTTCATAAGTGTGCATAGCACTTATTCATTTCAGAGGTGAAAGAGGGATCCTGACTTATTGAGAGAAGAATAGGTTGTTCCTTTAGAGAATTAGTTTATATATACCTCTGACAAGTTTTTTAAGGTTTCCCCCTCACCTTACTCTACTTGACTGAGTTTACATGCAAAGATCGTTTTAGAATTTTTCCTCCAAGTGTCTCTTTTTCCTAGATTTGTGGCATGCACGTCGTAAGCCTCAAACTTATTTATTCAATGCTTCAAAGCTCATTATTCACATCAATCTTGGAGCTCTGACATTCCACAACACATCCAGGAGTCTTCGGCACATCCAGCTCGACTATTTTCAGGTAAGTCCGATTTACTTGTCTTTTGCAACATTTCTGTCACTTTTTGTGTTTTGGCTTGTGTGAGTGTTGTCTACTTGATTTCTATGAATGCTTGCTGTCGTTTGCATGCATGTTAAGCACTGTTTCAGTTTTCATTTGCATCTCACTATTGTCCCATGCATGACACTATTTTTCACGGACGACCACTGATTTGGAGACTCGTTTCGCACACATGTGTGTTTTTCCACTTTCTAAATCTTTCATTCATTGTTTGCATGCATGATCATTCACTCCTACTTACACTCAGTTTCGCCATGCATTCAAATCTTCATATGTTTTCAGTCTCTCGTCGACGGGCCTGGGAAAATTTGGCCTAGACTCTCCCTTGCCTGGAAAACATTGTGCATTTCTGAGAGGGAAAGCTCTTTGTTCCTCCTAGAAAATGTGTAAATATAGCCAAATAGCATCCTCCAGTCTTGCTTTATAGAATTCTGAGAGGTAGTGTCTACAGGTCCAGAAAATTGCGCAAATGCAGTCCCTGGGCCTACATGACTTGCCAATTAAAATTGTGCATTGCACAATCTCAATAGCTAGAAGGTTAGTCTGGATTACACATTGCACAATTCTAGCATTTAACTAGCCTCCCCATAGTTCGGACTGCCTTTTTCACAATTCCGACAGTCAGTCTCCTGACCTCCCAGAGAAAATTTCACAATCTTTTCCATCAATCTCTTGGGTATGTTGCATGTTAGTCCTCAAAGTTTGCTTTGTTTTCAACTGATAGATTGGTTGCCATGCATGTCACCATGTCTCCAGATACAACATGTGTTTGTCCATCTCTCAACAATTCAGGATCAACGGCCTCCAAGATAGCAAGGTCAAAGGACACCAATGAAAGCACAAATGGAGATGCAGTTAGGCGAGTATCTATGAGTTTTCCGATTCACAAAGACACCAAGCTGATTGTAGACAAAGACAGCAAGCTGAAATGGCAGGAGATCAATGATACATTCTCAAGCACATTTCAGGAAGATCTTGAAGACCACAAAGTCTATGTGAACATTCACAAGTCTCACTTGTACTAGATTTCATGTAGGTTTCCCACATTCCCATGCACGGACATGATACATTGGATCATCTTGCACACTGATCCCGAGACGATGGTATTAAGTAGTGTCAGCAGGACAAAGATTCTACCTTCAAGGCACAAGACTATTAGCAGATGTACCACTTGCCGAAGCCAGTGATCACCATGGAGACACCCTTCAGCATACCTAGCAGCAATGCAATCTCCAAGGATTTCTTGAAGAATTGGGTGAAGGAGCCAGCAAAGTTAAGGATGACATCTAACTAGATTTACAAGACGAAGATGTTGTGAAAGGTGCATCATTACTTGTTCAACTTTGCATGTCGTTAGTATGGACAAGAGAGCATGGAGACCTTCTTGTAGAGTTGGGTGATTGTGTTGGAAAAACTAGCCAATGAAGGAAAAGCATACAAGTAGTCTAACATGATGGCTTAGATGATCCAGGTGGATATTGGTGGCCACCTGCCAAGTCCACCTCGACCTCCACCTCAACATTTTCAGTTTCCTTAATTATAGCGCAGTTTACTATTTTTAGCAGTTTTTCGGGTCCTGAACTTCCGGAGCCGTTTTGAGGCCCTAAACGACGTTTTTTGGGGAATCTTGCTCCATGATTTTTTAGATAAAAAATCGTTTTTCCCATCGTAGTCCTCGGAGAGATCTTTCCAATGGGCTATCATGCACATGAAACGGAGATCGTATGCCAAAGTTACGACCCCGGGAAGTTGATGTACCAATTTACCCAAACGGGGCCCACAGTTTGGCGTTTCATCTTCTAGGGTTAGGTTTTGGAATGTTAAGGGTTTTC